>PPLB01006294.1:0-15082 GCA_003706365.1 Citeromyces siamensis
TTTTTATATCATGGGAAAGATCAGAACCTCCGACAACAAGGAAAAAGCTCGTCACGTGCCTTTATACGCAGATATATCAAATGGCGATGGAACGTTTCGGGCAAAATCCCGTGGTAAGAAAGATTCTCGCAAGTCGGACAAGAATACGGTAATCGATTCAGCCTCGTCGAGACGTATATTGCAACTGGCCAAGGAGCAACAGGAAGAGATAGAAAAGGAGGAGAATATAAATCAAGAGCAGACACAACCGCGGTGGGATGTTGCTCCACAGGAGGAATCAGAAGAGGAGGAAGCGCAAGTTTCTGATTTCGATGTTTCAGAAGGTGAATACTACGAAGAGGAGGAGGAAATCGTCGATGCGGAAGACGTTGCATTGTTTGAGAGTTATTTTAAATCGCAAGACTCGAACCTTTTTGGAAGTTTCAACTTGGCCGATAAGATCATGGCCAAGATTGAACAACAGAAACAAGAACCCAATAGCTCAGAACAGTTGAAAGAACGCCGAAAAGAGGGATCAGTTTTACTTCCCCCTAAAGTCATCAAGGCGTACGAAACGATTGGACAAATTCTCACAACGTGGACCCATGGTAAGCTTCCGAAACTTTTCAAAGTAATACCCACTCTCAGAAACTGGGAAGATGTCCTGTTTGTGACCAACCCACCAGCGTGGTCGCCTAATGCGTGTTACGAGGCGACTAAGCTTTTCGTCTCCAATTTGAATGCCCGCCAGGCAGAGACGTTTGTCACAATGGTGCTTTTAGACAGATTCAGATCAAACATTGAAGAGGACGAGCACCACAAACTCAACTACCATCTGTATCAGGCTTTGAAAAAATCATTGTATAAGCCATCTGCGTTTTTCAAAGGGTTTCTATTCCCATTGGTCGAGGAGAGATGTTCCTCGCGTGAGGCCATAATTGCAGGTTCCATCCTGGCTAAGATCTCCATTCCTGTGATCCATTCATCGGTTGCGTTGAGTTGGCTCACTGAACAGGAGTATTCTCCCGCAGCAACAGTTTTCATCCGCATTCTCATTGAAAAGAAGTACGCGTTGCCATACCAAACTATAGACCACCTGGTATTCTACTTTATGAAGTTCAGGGTACTAACAGAGGAGAACAACGACATGAAGGATGACGAAAAGGAGGTGGCCCCATTGCCTGTGGTGTGGCACAAGGCTTTTTTGGCGTTTGCTCAGAGGTATAAGAACGATATCACAGACGACCAGAGAGACTTTTTGCTCGAAACAGTCAGGCAGAGGTTCCACAAGGCGATCGGCCCTGAGATCAGAAGAGAGCTGTTAGCCGGTCAGCCAAGAGTGGCACAACAGGATGCCATGATGGATTCTTAAATCGTAAAAATATGCATCGTCATATGTGCAAGCTATGCAGATTGGCTAATCTTGATAAATAAACTCGCAAACAGATATTCTTCACCTTGGAGATCATGGAGGGGCAAGTGCCTGTAGCCCCTTTTCAAGTAATCAAGTTTAACCGCATACGTTCCGATCAGAGTATCTGTGCCGTTAGCCCTCGACTTAACGTTGAACCTTAAAAACACAAGCTCATCAGCCGTTGTAACAGAAAAGCTTACGCTCTCGTTCCATATCGGGTTAAATCCATTTCTCTTTACGGTTTTCGTTTCAAAAACTTTCCCCTGACCGGCAGGACGATCGTTGCACGTTATATTGCCCCCATATGCTTCCACTTCGATAAAGGGATTAAT
Organism: Citeromyces siamensis; assembly: GCA_003706365.1. NCBI lineage: Eukaryota > Fungi > Ascomycota > Pichiomycetes > Pichiales > Pichiaceae > Citeromyces > Citeromyces siamensis. The sequence continues at coordinate 1,726 of PPLB01006294.1, forward strand.
GAACGATTCCTTGTAATCCTTTGGACGTGGCAGCTGTTGCGCAGAGATGATCTCAATTGTGACGTACCTTGTGCGTGTCACCTGCAATTGCGGGTTTTGTCGCTTTTCCTTGTTTGTGAGCCTCAACCAACGCGGCTTCAAGATGTAACCGCATCTGGAACCTATGTTGAACAATGACTCGTTGAGCTGTTGGCCTAAATCAAACGTTTGCCAGTTGGTGGCACACATTTGCACGCCGTGTCTCCAGTACTGTAGTGGATTGAAATTTGTCGAATTGAGCCGAAATTTGGAAGGATAAACCCTCATGAGAAACTGTACGTTGTGCTTATCCAGCGAGCGCACCTGACACTCGTCTCTTATCATCTTGTTGACTGCTTTCTCCGAGAAGGAAAAACAGTGGTTGAAACTTTTCGATTCTGGGAGGTTGAAATTCTGGAACTTTATCGCTGACAGATACACTCCAAGAGAACTCAATTCAACTGCCATGTGGTTTTTCGATGGTGGCTTCTTCGGTAGCGTGCGAGGTATCATTACAGGCGAAGATGACAAGAGGTCGTTGTCCTCGCTAAAGGACGATGTGTAGGAACTGGAACTGGATAGTTGGCTTTTTAAAGACACAAACGCTTTTTTTACTTTGACCAAAACCTTGTGTTTTAGTTGAGCAGGAGAGGGAAGCTGCTGTTCTTCACTAAGAGGCTTTGTCACCAACATGTCTTCAAATACCTCGATCAAGCTATTATGCACTTTGAGTTGATTCTCGTAGTTACAGCGGACTTCAAGGGACAACACGATGGGGTATGGCGAGGTGATGAACCCATATTTTCTTATTGTTTCCAATATGGCTCGCAGCTGTAACCCGAAGTGAATGAGCGACCATGTTTCACAAGGGGCTCTGAGTCGCTGCCGTCCCAGATATCTATTTCGAGGCACCGACAACCTCTTTGTAGTGCTTTCGCGTATCCCTCAATAGATGATGGCCCGACAAACTGCGAGCCCAAAAGGTAGGTGTTGTGGGAAGATGAAATGAAATATGCGTTCAACGGTTGCGAATCATCCTCATCCAAAGTCTTTAACGGTGACGTTTTCGACGATGCAAGAAAAGCAGTAAAAGCTTTCAAACTCACGCTTGTACCCATCATTTCATAAACTTGTCCAAAAGTGAGGGTCTCTCCCTGTATATCGTTCACAAACTGGTGAAAAGAGTCTATGGACATCACATCATTTCCACCTGTAATTTGGTAAAAAATGCGCTCGAGCTCGTGCCGTTTCTTAAGAAGTTCCACAAAATGCTGAAACTCTGCAAAACTTAAATGGCCCTTGTGAGACACATCCGAAGTACGGAAAAATTTCTGCAGGATCTCCGTATCCGTGTTGATATTGAGTCGTTTCGTAAGTTTGACAATGCCATCAAAAGTCAGACAATCAGAAGGCGTTATGTGGTTTTGCCAGTGAAACTTGATGAAAAGATCATTGTCTGAGATCCTGCTCAGACTTTTGTTGAGTTCTCTTTTCAGGCCAACAAGCCGTGACAAAGTAGAAACAAATGTTTGAAAATTTTCCTGTTCAGTCCCGACCACGTGCAATCCTTTGAGATTGTTATTGAGGGTGTTGTCGTTGTAATAGATTATAGTGAGCCACTGGTCTTCGAGCTCTGTACTGACTTTGAACTCTTCCATATAATTTCTAGCCTTTTTCCCAACCCTGATAAACTTGATTTTGTCGAGAATTATAAAGCTCGAAGCCTTGTTGTTCCATCGAAGCGTATTCTCCTGTACATCGATTTGAAAAGTACGAATAACTCTCTTTTTCCGAGTGATCCTGAGAAGGTCTATTCCAGGAGATGCAAGATGATCTGGAATTATGCTATTATGAGGAGGGGTTGTCGATTTTTCGAAACTTTTCCTCCTGAGTAATTTTTTATTCCAGTCCCCATCGGACGTGGAGGAGTCTGTGTAGGAATTTGTCCTGAGAAACGAAAGGTGGTTCGAAAGACTCGAGGATCTGATGGGAGTTAAAGGTACCAGATCTACAGATGTCGTTTTTTCCGTCGCAAATGAGGTGAACCCCATGCCATATGTGGTTTGAGATCGAATCCCGTGTAGGTGGTTTTATTCACCGGTTCTAGATTTTACTGTAAAAAGTGTCCCACGATTGAGAGTCGGATAACTTCTTTTTGTTTACTAATATCTGCACTATTTCTGATACGATTTTGAAATACTTAAGTACAAATTCCACCCAAATTTCTCTGCAATATCGTGTCGATGACCAGTATTTCTATTCATAACAGTGAGAATCATTCTTTTTGCCGTCGTTTTTGATTCATTATCAATTTTTTTTTTTTTTGTAAAAATCACATATGTCCGTCTCATTCGATTCTCAAGTATAAAGGAGACGATGTTCCTATTCGTATATTTGAGTTAACTCTATACATTACGCATTGACGTTTAGAACGGTAACCGACGACGTTATTCTAATTCTTCTTTTACAGAAAGTCTAAACAAGGAGGTCCTAGCCAATTTCTCAGGACCTTGAGTCTCTGACTGTAAATACGAGACAACCCTTCGCGTTGCCCATTAGCAATAAATCGTCATAGAATGGTTTCCACTTAGCTTCCACTCTGTCCTCTCTCCCAAAATAATCTTCAATGCAATGGTGCCGTGAATAATGAGCTGCACCATGTACTCCTAGAACCTGGAGTACACAGACTGATCTTTTCAAAAATCAACGTAAAGGGATAGATTGAATGGGATAGTCACTGAATCATTTTAAGTGTTATCTGGAGCTCAAGTTCCGTATGTTCTTTAAACTTGCTTGCTATCGAGCTTGACGTCGAACCGAAATAATATCAGGCAGCATGTATTGTTGAAGATACAAGGATGTTGGCTTCTCGAGGTTGGTGGTTCACTTCTTCTCTTTCCAGGTAATCACCTGTTCGTAGCAGTTTTTTGGGTAAATGATGTATTACTTCTATCTGAAGCTGCTACTTAATTGGAGTCTTTGGACTCCCTTTTATATAGGAACTATCCCTTCAAGGATGTATATGGTTTGTGAATGCTCATTCGATTACGTCTCAAAGGAGGAAAACACACCTAGCACTAACAGAACAGACATCAACAAAGAGACGTAGAACTTCTACTGAGCATTCTGATATACTGTACAAAGCTCAGAATCATACATCACCACATGACCAAAATCTATCTCCCTCTCTATCTCCCTCTCTCTTGGCTTGTGTTGATTAGTGTTAGGAAATGTCAAAAATGTTGTTGAAGCATCTGTTTTTCTTTTTTTGGACCTGGCATAATACTCTGGAGTGAGAGGTTCGTTTCAACTCGGATATAGTTTCCACTCGATTCATTTCGGTCTACTAACTCATCTGAAGTTCGAAGAATATCCTGACAATTTGACCGGGCGCATGCAGATACAAAATTTCTTTGTCCATAAGACTGACTGCATTTCCATTACCTCTGCGGGACAGGGTAATTCTTTACACAAACTGTTCGATGATTTATAGTTCTTGATAAATCGTTTGATGTAAATTAGATTTTTTTTTGATTCCAAAGAATGTCCATCGAGAGTTTTTATCACACCCCGTGAAGTTCTTGAAACAACAGTTATGTCTAGTGCGATTACATTAAATTAGTTAGAAATTCGCTCGTCTGATTAATAGAGTCCCTGCATAGGCATCATTGATCGCTATTCTTCTAATAAAATCACGAGTAGATGTGGATCCTTATTTCGACATCAGTTTCCACCATACGACACCTATTGATCTTAGATGAAGCTTCATTATAGATCAAACCGATCATGTTCTGAGAAACTGCTCCATCAACTTCATTTTTGTCTCATTTTTGCGAGCAAAAGTTGTTGGCCCAACAATTTTCAGGTTCGATAATCTCCGCTTTTAACTTGACACGAACTATGAATTCATTAAGTTCTATATAATAAATAAATGAATGACATCTATTTCTTTGAAAATTTCCTCTGCCTTTTTAAACCAACAACTTTTCTACTGACATACTCGTCGATCTCTTCTGGCTTTGTGGCTCTTTGCTTGCGAGACCTAAAACGCGTTAAGCGCCTCCCTGTAGCAACTGGCGCGTTGGAATGACGAAATTGAGTGCCAACGTCACGGGATTGTCCGATAGAAGCAATCTCCGCATATGAGAGTTTCCTCAATGTCACGTCCACGAACTCGGCATCGTCCGTCCCAAGAGGTTTCATAGAGACGACATGATGACGCGAAATATCTTGGTCACTTGCAGATTCTTGGTTTCTCGTATTGAACGGCCAAAGGGTGAAGCCAACTCTCCGCAGAAACATGACTGAGTGTGTTTACGTATACGATAAGATAAGGCAGTGCATCCTTGCATCATCTAGAACAGGTCCTGCACGTTGTGGTTTTTAAATTTGCGGCTGCCACGTTCCTGCGGCTTGCATTGAAACCTGTTCCCGAGGACTACAAACTCCACTTCTTCGTCTTTTTGCATTGGCAATGAAAAGGCAAAGTTTGTGTTTTGCTTTGTGATCATCCTGATTCCACCCACTTTTTCCTTTCTCGACCACTGAGAGGTGAAATTTGGGTGCGGGAAATCGTTTTTCCAACCATCTTCTGTGGGCACGACAATGATGAAATGGTATTGGGATTCCCATATTACTATTCCACACGTGCCAACGAGGTTGAAATTTTTAGAGCTTGATACACGGATAAACGCACCCACCATGTCTGCCGAGGACAGTTTGCTCAGCACGATGCTGAGATTTTTGTTTTCTGACAGGTTGACCACTTCGTTCATGTAGTCCTGCCACAAGGAATTGAGAGGGATGAAATGTTCAAACTTCAGAATTTTATCATACTCAGCGTGATTGGTGAACTGTCTGCTTTTAGCGATTTTTTTTTGCAACCTCAGATTGGATTTAATAAAAGTTTTAAACTCATTTCTGGTTTTTTCACTGTTATACTTGTTAGTCGGTTCTGGTTTATGCAAGTGGTGCAGCAAACTTTTTTGCTTAGCCTTGCGTTCAACGTTGTTTTCTCCCTTTGTCGAGAGCAGAATCAGGTAATTCTTCTGATCACCTTTAGCGGAGTACCGTGATTCCAAAATCTGGTTAATTTTTTCATCGCTGTTAAACCTGTGGCATCGAGATAGCAGTTGGAACTCGATTGGGTTAGTCTTGTTCATGAGCGCATCCGCACATCGTATCCACGTGACCTGGGTCGTTTTTCTCGATCCATGATTCGAACGTTGTTTCGCCAAAAGAGGTGGTATAGTACACCTTTTCAGGATGCTTTACAGATGACAAAGGAGGAGATGCTTTCCAATGATCCTAATCTTGAAGGTTTTTTTGGGGAGGATCTAGAGTTGAGTTCGTCAAAAAGTGTGAGCGAGGTAATTGATCTCGTGAAATCGCAGTCACCTCTGACTGTCATCTCGAAGCTGACTGATCCGAGATTTAACTTGTCTCTTGAGAAGTTCATCTATGATGAGATGCCACCATCGGCACATAGATTACTTTTTTACACGAATCAGCCATGTGTGGTTATTGGAAAGAACCAGAATCCTTTTGTAGAGGTTAATTTGAGAGAAGCCTGTTGGCGTAAAGTGCCCATTTTGCGTCGCATGTCAGGTGGAGGGACCGTTGTACACGATTTGGGCAACTGCAATTTTTCTTTTATGACGGAAAAGTCTGCATTTAGTCGCCACAACATAAATGGCAGGATTGTTGAGGCTGTGAATCAAATTTTTGGAGACCAGCTTTGCGTCAATGAAAAAGGCGACATCGTTATCGCTGAGAATGGTAACAAAGTGAGCGGGTCTGCGTTCAAAATATCGAGGGGCAAGTCACTTCACCACGGCACGATGCTTTTGAACTCCGACTTGGAAGTTTTAAAAAAACTGCTCAAGAAGGAAACGCTCCCAGGACGTTCAATCACCAGCTTGGGAACAAATTCCATTAGGAGTCCCGTGCAGAATGTTGGCATTCACCAAGACGACTTTGTCGAGCTCACCTCCGCGGCGTTTTCTGCAGCTTACGGCGAACAAGAAACACTCATTATATGTGATGAATCTCAGTTACCCCTACAAGTTATCGAGGAGGCTCGCAATGCAAGACAATGGCGATGGGTATTTGGAGGAGGACCCAAATTTTCGCTAAAAGTACAACAACATGAATTCAGCATAGTTATTCAAGTAGTGCATGGCGAGGTCTCTGATGTCACTTTTGAAACTAAAGATGAACGCATCTTGGGAACACTAAAACGTCTTTTCCAGCCTGTGATAGACACGAAACCCAGATTTATAAGCTCCGAAGTTCGTGCGCTCCTCAGTGCTTCCAACAAACAAGAAGAAGATATCTGTGAAAACGTATGCTACAGTATTGATCAGAATATCGATTACAGTGCTATAGGCGTGGATGTCGTGTGACACACAGAGAAATGACAAGGTAGTGTGACACACAAATAACTAGATGGCTGATTCGATAGAGTACAAGAAACCGGCCAATTTTAGGAGTAATCTCGCTGTGAATAGGCGGAATGCGCTAAGGGATTTCTACAAGATTCAACAAGCGCACCAGAAGAGTCTTGCGGAGATTGGGTCCACCAGTGAAGGCTCGTTGAAAGAAAAACCTTCTGCCAAGGAGGACGAACTCACTCTGAACAGCCTGGACGATTTCCTGAAAAAGAAAAGCATCAAGGAAATTGTTGCAAAGGAAAACGAGATAAACGATGAGTTGAACTCGAATCAGAATGAGATTAAATCGATCATCTACAACAACTACTATGAACTGATCAAGATCAATCGTGTGCTCGCTGGTGTAAAGAAGAGCGCTGACAGTGACGGTCCACTTGATTCATTAGACAAGATTAGAGATAAATTAGACACGTTTAAAGAGACAAAGTGGGATATTGAGTTTGGTTCCCATGAGTGTGACGAGGACGTTATCTTAGCGTCTGCGAGATCATTAAAACAAGCCCCCATAACCATTGAAGGTGATATTGATGGTTTTATTGAGTCTCAACCAAAGAGTATGGCTTCTCAGCTGACGGATCTAAAAGAGAGACGGAAGTAGATTTTTATTTGATCTACTCAAACGATAGCAGAGGAATTATGGAAGCTGCTCTTGGGAGCAAACCATTAGAGAGTGTCTGGGATGTTAAATTGCGGGTGAAAAAAGAAAAAGTTTGTTTGAAAACCCAACAGATCCTCTTTTCTAGATTGGTAAGTTCGTTTGAAACACAAAGAAACCATACTGATTTTTCCTCTACAGGAATCTGAGTGGGAGATCTAACTTGGCAGATGCGGCATATATAACGATCATTGTGACAGGATTCACTTGATTCACTTTCATCTCTCTGGAAACTAAATAAACCGAAAAATCGCCAACGACAAGTACATTAAACACAAAATTTCATAGCTATCACACAAAGCATAAAAAAAAAATTGCAGCCTAATGCCGTATGCGACCCCGTGGTGTAAGGATTGCGACTGATAAGGTATCAGAAAATTTCATATGGAGCAGGTAAACTCGCCCATCTTCCCACCACAAGCACTTTCAGAAGAGTCTTACCTGAAGCTGCCTAAAACTCCCCATGCGCATTCAGGCTCAGTACAGCTGTACATTCTTCTTGCGGAGAAGACGCTGTTTATACAAGGTTTCGAATCTGGCGACTTCAAGGATAGACCGCCTGCGATAATCAGAGGGTCGCTGTTTCTTAGGGTTACAAAACCAGTCAAAATTAAATCTATAAGTCTCAAATTCACGGGCCAGTCAAGAACCGATTGGCCCGAAGGCATCCCGCCGAAACGACAAGATTATGTGGAAATCCAGAATATTATTCAGCACACTTGGCCGTTTTTCAACTGTCACCAGACGTATCCCGCAACGGAAACATCGAGATGTGGTGCCAACCTTTATAAACGTCGTGTGACAGATGATGATGATATTTCTTCCTTCTCTCTAGAGCCCGTTGTCTCTGGTCACAACACACTCACTAACACTTTGTCTAGCACATTCTCGCGTGATAACAGCAGGAAAGGGTTTTTGAAAAGAGGTACATCCCCAGCTTTGAGGAACAGCGCTCATCTGGAGGAGGGTTTACATCCGTCAAAGTCGAACGACGATTTGGCGAGCAACAAGCTCTTTGTGCCTGGCGACTATATTTATAATTTTGAGCATGTTCTCCCGCCATCTACACCAGAGTCGTTAAAGGTGACTTTTGGGGGTGTAAGTTACAATTTAGAGGCCTCGGTAGAACGATCAGGCACATTCAAGAGTAACCTCACCGCCAAGGAGGTAGTTTCTATCGTGAGAACACCTTCCGAGTTTTCACTGGAGGAAAACGAACCGATAGCCATTGTCAAAGACTGGGAAGATCATCTTAAATACGATATCGTGATTGCGAGTAAAAGTGTCGTACTCAATTCATACCTCCCGATAGCCTTCAGGCTCACGCCTCTGGATAAAGTGCAGTGCCACAGAATCCGAATTTACCTTACGGAGCACTTGGAATATTTCTGTCGCAACAAGAAAGTGCATAGGATGGAACCAGTGAAAAAATACTTACTTGTAGAACACATTCCAGAGAAAGGATCCAACTCGCTTTTCCAAAACGATGGAGACATCATTGCTCGTGAAATGGAATTCCAAGTGTTTGTTCCAGAAAAAGTGAGCGAGAGACAGAGGTTGCACCCAGATACCTCGTTTGAGAACATACAATCGCACCATTGGATCAAGATATGTCTCAGGTTGTCAAAACGTGATCCGTCGGACGAGACAGGTGAAAAGAGGAAACATTATGAAATTTCGATCGATTCTCCAATCCATGTGCTGTCGCCGCTAGCTGCGCATGCCAACACGCTCTTGCCGGCATATACACACAATTACACCGACCTGCCGCCCCAGACCCCAGGAGTTTTACCAGTGGAAAATTCGCTCGATACCATTCTGTCCAACGATACACCCACGCATCTTGAATCCAACTTGTTCAAGCCAGAACAAGTTGTCCCCGAGCTCAAATCACCGCAGGCACAACCTTTCTCTCCCGTCATGTCGCCTCAAATGGCTGCTTTGTCACCACAACTGAGTACTTTCAAATCGCACCCGATGCTTTCGCCTACCGCTTCTCACGTCCAAAGACCGATCCACCTCATCAGAAGGCCATCGATAAATCCCCCGCCTTTTGAAGCAGAACCTTCGCCACCTCCTTGCGATGACGAGCCGCCTGCGTATGAAAGCTTGGATGGTCAGATGATGCGGTCCCAGGAGAACGACCCTGCCAAAGGTTCTCGATTTGAGTCTGCTCCAACTGTGGATATGAAGAAAAACACAACCACGGCGCACAATACCGTTGCATCTATTCTCAACCAGCCAGACAGTACTGACACTCTTCAAGAGGGTCTTTTAGCTGTACCGTCGACTGCACATGGGAAAGAGTCAGTTAGCAGAAATTCCTCTACAAATTCACTTGTTTCGCGTTCCTCGGGTGATTTCATTGCAGAAACCCCATTGTTGGCCAAATCCCGGTCTCGAAACCCTTCAATCGTTACAGCAGATTTCAACAGAGACCGTATGGAATCGTTTGACATCACCTCGCTGACGCTCAACGACTCCACCACTAGCTTGAACCACCCAGAGGCGATCTGGCACTACGACAATTCCGATTTCCGAAATCTAAACAGAGGTCCCTTGTTGAGGGAGCATCATATAGGGAGGCTAAAAGTTGATGACCAGCGCTCCGAAAGAGAGAAGCGAAAGGAGAATTTGTCCGCTAATTAGAATTATAGAAATGCATCATTTCCTCTGGTTACATACCAAGCCATGTTTGGCCGAGCACTTTTATAACCCATTTATAATCGCCTCCAGTTCTCTCGGCGTCCATTTGATGTGCTTATTGACGCTCTTTGCATACTCCCCGGTGGTGTGCTTGTCATAAAACCTCTTGTACAAGGTGCCGCTCTGCACGATGTGGGTCCGGAGGTAATCGCGGAGCTGAGGGTCTTTGATCTTATAAGACCTATGACGTTCCACAAGGAACTCAAACTGGGAATTAAATTTTTTCAGCGATTCCTTGATTGCATCTTTCTCCTTTGTGCTCGCCTGAGAGTTGACGTTTGTGGCATCCATCAGGAGACGTGCGCACTGATCCCAGTCTTCGCCGAAAACCTTTGAACATTTCTTTTTCAGTTTCTCCAGCCGCTGATGCCCTACAGACCCGAGGATGTCCTTAATTACGGATCTCTCCACGTACTGTTCGATCAGCAGGAAATTGTTGAGCAAAAACAAACCTATCCTGTTGCGTTCTTTGGTTATCGTCTCTGCCCTCAGTCGGAGGTTCACTACAATGGCATCGATACAGTCGCTAAAGTAACTGGAAAGCAGTGCCTTGTTATCGCCACCATCGATAGATTCATTCACCAGAGACAAATGCAAAGCCCACTGAGGCGTCGGACTCGGGATCCACGAACCGGGCTTGATGCCATCCACCGTGAGTAAAAGCGAGCTCCTGTACTCGCTAAACCGCTTCAATTTTGATATAGACTTGAGCGTAGGCTCACAAAAGCCATTATCCGGGGGCAGTGACACTAGAGATGCCAGTCTCTGGTCAATCACTATTAGCAAGTTCTGCATCAGCCTCTCGCATATCTTTTTGATATTCTTGTAGTGACTCTCAGTAGTTTGAGGCGTCTGCTTTGTGTAGTCTCTCGCAGCAGCCATCACTTTGTGGCACGCAGGCAGCATTTCAAAAGCCAACATTCCCTGGTTGTCCATGCTGCTCTCCACATGTTCCGTGAGATAGCGGAGCACCCTATTGAAATTCAGCAACGGAGTCTCCAACAGCTTGTCAAAGAAGAGCTCTTGTTTGTACGGTTCATCGGGGTAGAACTCCAATAAAAGCGAATGCTCGTTCACCATAAAGCAGTAGAATGCTTCTGCATAGCTTGAAATACCGTTAGATCCCTTTTCGTACGGATGTTTACTTGACCCGGACGAGGGCTTGGTGAGTTGTTCGACAAAAGCCAAACTGTTAGTCACCAGTTTTGATCTTTTGTCGATAAGCATGTTATCAATCGGCATATTCTTCGAGGCAAAGTAGCGCATTATGCTCGCCAGATTTTCTACAACGTCTGAAGTCAAGTATGGGAACGGCTGTCCCGAGTCGATAAGAGGCTGAGGATCGAAACCTTGAGACTCTTTAGAGAGCAGAGAGTTGAAGTACGTCTTTAGATGCGATTCCCCTTGAGACAATGATGAGTTAAGAGAGTTGATAACACCTCTGAATTGACCCAGTTTCAGACGTTCAGCTCTCGTAAGCTGTGTATCGCATGCTTGTAGCTTCCGGATAAACTCTTTTGATCCGTACTCGCTGATGTTACCTGGATCAGTTACGAATGTCTCGACACTGCTGGACTCTTCAGCAAAGACAATGACGTTTTTGAGGATGTTTTGGGCGCGTTGTATATTGGAATGGACAGCACTAAGAGCTTTTGTCCTTCGAACAAGCGGTGCAAGGTTCTTGGTGGAGACCCGTGCTTTCACAGAAAGCGAGTCAAGTCCTGTTTCTATTTCCTGTGAGTTAACAGAAAGTCTATTTAGAGAATCTTCTAATATCGTCACATCAGCTTCATCAACATCCACGTTTAGTTTCATGGTGTAGGGTTTTCTTTAGGATCAGCTTCAACAACCTTTTATTTTATCTGTACATTTCGTTATCTACGTTACGTTCTTGTAATTTTACGAGTTTCAGGAATGTTATATAAGATGAGATCGTGCTGTAAGCCCTTGAGCTAACGCCAAGGTGAAACAAGTCATGTAATCGTGTGAGTGCTTTTTGGTAGTTTAGAAACAGCGATGTGATAGTTTGGAATAGCTGGCGCACAAGTGCATTTATCTACAGTTCTCGTCTACTAAGATTCTGTTCTTCAAACAATTCTACATGCTGAATGACCACATGTACGGTCACACTGCTGAAAATCACCTTTTTCTCCTCGTTGCTAACCGGTGGAATTCGTAATAGACACCTCAAACAGGAAATTGCGAAGGAAATAATTTGGGTGGTCGTTTTCATAAGTCATTTCTCCACAAGTCATATGACGACGCTACCGAAGATAACCCAAATCCTATTGTTGAGTGTTTCGTGTACTCTGTGGCATGTTTTTGATTCCAAAAATATTCCTTCTTGTGGAAACAGTGCGAGGAGGGCCAGACTTTCCACACAAGTACAGCATAAATGAAGGACGTTAATAGTGATATGGCAAAATAAAATAAGAACAACTCAGAACAGCTAATCGTCGTTTGACAAGTCCATGATGAACGATATTAGTCTGTAGACTGTAATTCGCAGGAGGGACTGTACCTTGAAATTGGTTTTTGACAATATAGACTACTGCGATCGAGTATGTAATATATATTACAATCCATGATGATTGTCGATTGGCTTACTTGAACGAACCTATTCTATGAATGGAGAGAAAACTTCAATAATCGAATAGGATTACTATTCCTTGGTCGTGCCTGGAACACTTATCTTTTAAGGGTATGTTACCTCTCGATGTGATTCAGCTCACTGCCTCAGAGGCCAATGAATCTGTGGACAAGTTGATCAGAGACTTGCAAGCAGCGGAATCAACCACGGGGAAAGGAAAAGCGAAAAAATTCACCAACAAAGTGTTTAATTCCGACAAATCGCTAGACAGCTGGAGGTTCAATGAATGGGACTACGGCAAACCCAAGATTTCTCTTCCCTGTCAGGCCCGAGGCTTGTTTACTTGGCGCGATCCATCTACCAACAAAGATTCAATCGCTATTAGAGGTTACGACAAATTTTTTAATATTGACGAGATCGCAACAACGAAATGGGATTATATAAATGCGCATACAGAGGGACCATATGAACTCACGATTAAGGAAAATGGATGTATCATTTTTATTGGGGGTACTGCTGACGGTGAGATCATTGTTTGTTCAAAACACTCAACCGGTGCAAGAGACGATGTTAATAAAAACCATGCGCTCGCTGGCCAAATGGCTCTGAAGAGCGAACTCGAGGCTAAAAATATAAGTGTTTCTGAACTGGCAAATACTCTGTACAAGCTGAACTGCACAGCCGTAGCCGAGTTATGCGACGACTCTTTCGAGGAGCACGTCTTGCCGTACACAAAGGAGCATTCTGGGTTGTATCTACACGGGCTCAATTTCAACAAGCCCGTTTTCAAGACGTATCCGATGTCCCAAGTGTGCAAGTTTGCTGACTATTTCGGGTTCCACAAAATCGGATATCTCGTAAAGGATAATTGCGATGAGCTCAAATGCTTTCTCGATAAATGTGCCCTTACAGGATCTTACAATGGCAGAGAAGTTG
>PPLB01006294.1:15102-26465 GCA_003706365.1 Citeromyces siamensis
GAAGTTGAAGGTTTTGTCGTGCGTTGTAAGATGGACAAGAAGGACTTTTTCTTCAAGTGCAAGTTTGAAGAACCCTACCTCATGTACCGTCAGTGGAGAGAAGCCACCAAGAGAGCCATCTCTGGGAAGTCCATCAGGGAAATACGCGTACCAAAGCACAAAGTACAGACGTTCAGATATCTAGAGTTCGCCATTGGCGTTTTGAAAAACGATCCACAATTGGCCAAAGACTTTACCAACAACAAGGGCATCATCCACTTGAGAAACATGTATTTGAAGACTTGCGGAAAGTCTGGAATGGAAGTTGCCAACGAGAATCCCACGGGTCAAGTTCCGTATGAATTGCAGAAACGCCTAGAAGAACTCACGATGGATCATTCGTCAGACGTGAAATACGTTATTATCCCTGTAGCCACTATAGGATGCGGGAAAACCACTGCAGCACTCACTATGTGCGAGCTTTTCCCCAAATGGAGCCACATCCAGAACGACAGCATTCCTTCACCTGTGAAGGATAAGCTTGTTAAAGGGGCTCTGCAACTACTTAATGACGCCAAGCTGGTGTTTGTCGACAGGAACAACCACCAAATGCGTGAGAGGAAACAGTTGTTTGACGATTTTGAGAAACACCAACCGCACCACGTGCGCCTCAAATTCATATGCCTCAATTTTGTCCAAAGCAAATACGACAGCGCCTTGTGGGATCTCACATTTTCCAGAGTCATACAAAGAGGAAACAACCATCAGTCTATAAAAGTAGAGCAATATGGCCAGGAAAAAGTAGAGGCCATCATGAGAGGGTTCATAGGACGATTTCAGCACGTTGATGACACGCGCAATCCAGACTCGCAATTCGACTATATCATCAATATGGATGCGACAAGGGACTCTGTCCAAAACATAACGGATGCACTGTCGGCACTGCACTCCACGTATCCGGATCTCGTACCACAGGTTCCGTCCAAAGACGAGATTCAAACTGCCTTCCAAAGAGCGCTCCAGCACAAGACTGATTTCGTGAAAGTGATAAAGGGTGGGTCAACCAAACCTCGGAAACCGGTCTATTTCTCTGTGAGAGTGCCCGACGAAATGCTCCAAACGGTAAAGCATGTGGGGATATACGATACCCTCGAGCAGGAATCACGGATTAAACAGAACCCGCATATAACGCTTACACATAGCGGAGGTGTCAAGGATAAAGAGGTGAAAACAGTGTGGGACAAATACATGAAGCAATTAAAGATGCCCAAGGAACCCAAGCCCGATACTGCATACACTTTTGACGATGCGTATGCCGCCTTTAAACCGGTGAAAATATGCTGGAATGATAGAATTATGTGTGTGCAGGTGGAACTCATTGAAGTTATCAACAATGGGAAGACAACCGACCTTGTGTCATCTAACAAGTTCCCTCACATCACCGTGGGGACGGTGAGCGACGACGTGAAGGCAGTGACGTCTAACAGGCTTTTGTCGGATATTAACGATTTTGGCGACAGCGAGCAGCAGGGCAATTTCTGCATCGAGTGGCCGCACGATCAAGTGTTTAGAGGACACCTTGTTGCGAATTACTAATAAAGTATATTAATGCCTTTTCTTCAAGTACTAATCTAGTTTACCCTTGTTAATCACGAAACCTTCAATTGCGGCCATGGCAGCATACAGCCTGTTTTCAGCTTCAGGGAACACTACAGATCTGTCGGAGTAGAATACCTTGTCATCCACCTCCTCCTTGTGCCGTGGCAGACAATGCATAAACTTCCAATTTGGATCAGCCTTCTGCGCCATCTCTTCCGTTATTTGGAAACCGGCAAACTGTTCCACTTTTGCGATGTATTCGCTTTCCTGGCCCATGGAAACCCACGTATCGGTAACAAGTACATTGGCGCCCTGCACAGCCTCTAGAGGATCGTTGGTGAGTGTGAATGTGGTATTCGTTTCAGCAGACACTTTTATTGCAGCATCCACTATATCGGCGTCCATCTGTATACCAGTCGGTGTCGCGATAGAGACATTTATACCGGATTTGAGCGAGGCTATGAGCAGATCGTTGATCACATTGTTTGAGTCTCCAATCCAAGCAAGCTTGAGCCCCTCTATCTTACCGAATGCCTCTCTGATGGTCATTATATCCGTAATAGCCTGAAGTGGATGGAACTTGTCACATAGTGCGTTTATAATCGGGACTGAAGAATGTTGGCACAGCTGCTGGATCTCAGAGTTCTTGTTTACACGCGCAAATATACAGCTGGTCATAGAAGAAATCACTTTGGTCGTGTCATAGAGGGATTCGTTCACACCAAGTTGGATGTCGTCCTTGCCCAGAAACATTGGGTGTGCACCAAAATATATAGCAGCACCCTCTGTCGAGATCCGTGTTCTTGTGGATCTCTTGGAGAATACAAGTGCAACGAGTCTGCCCATCAAGCTTTGTGAAACTGCCGGTGGTGGCGGCGTACCGGATTTGTACTGTGCTTTGAAGCTGCATGCCCTGTCTACCAGGGCTCTGAGCTCCCTTTGGGAGAGATCGAGCATCGATGTCAAATGGCGAGGAGAGGTCATTTTTGGTGTGTGGACAAGACGACGAAAGAGCATTATATGTGAAAAACCGCGGCTAACCCAATTAGGCAATTGAGTCATTGTGGGGTACACGACAAACTTTGCGCGTCACGGGTCGTCAGTGGTTGTGGGTCACTTCCGGATTATCCGGTAAAAATGGCTCATATTGAGGAAACCTGCATTTTTTTTCTTTAATTCACAGCAGCTCTGAAGTTCATAGCAGCTCATGTTTGAGGCAAGATGCTCAATCATAAAAACGTTAGACTATGGCTTTGCAATTTGTAAAAATGGCCTCATTTTGTCTAATTTTTGTGAATCATCGGCCAGGCTGATACGGGTCTACCTTTACAGAATAAGAAATAGACAATAGTACTGCATGGAACTACTATTCTCACCTAAAGCTAGTATTATCTATTTTTATGTTCTCGAACAACCCGTTAGAAATAGAACAACTATATGCCAGTTTTGTTCTCTTGATTCATCTGAATAAACTCATAAAAAGAATACCGCAACAGTTAAGATATACTAACTGTAGAAAATTGAGCGGACGCTCTATAATGCCATCACTTGTGTATGCTCAAAACGGTGAATTGTTTGAAATTATGCCCACCTTATTTACAGGACGATAGTTGCACTGACAATACTACGAGCTGAATGTGGCCCGGTCACATCATCACTAACCATCAGACACATCCATCTTCTTCACGGCCTCTTCCTCCTCCTTCTGCACCTTTGTTACCCCAATGAAGTCCTCAATGTACCTAAGTCCTTGATGTCGGTGTATTGGATCAGCCACGATCCGATACTAGGATGCATGTCGAATGCAATGCAGCATTTGACAGCCTTTGTCACAAATTCCCAACCTCTGTTTTAAAAGTCTCAACTACCGAGGTAGAACAACGTGAACAGCACTTGCAGTTGGGGTGCAGAGTTTAATCATGATGAAATCACACAAAAATCCACAGATCTAAGTGGGATTTCACTGAAAACACCAGATTTCGCCGTAGCTCTAGTACATTCACCATGCGTCTCGGACTAGTGATGAAGCCATGAGTGTGATCTCTAATGTGATTCTCTTGATCAGTTTTGCGTTTCATATGTGCGAAAAATAAAAATACCGGGCTTTTGGGAACTTTTGGTCTGTTATCGTAGCCATAAAGACTGAAGTTTTGTCAGTTAATTGCAGAGGCACAACCAATGGATTGTTTGAGAATCCTGGTCATTCCATACGCAGTTTGCTGTAAGGCCTTGATTGATCAAAAAAACGCGAGACTGAACTGTCCAATTTGGGCGAGCGTGGACCACGACCATGCATATAGAAATTCGCGTACGCGGTGATCGAAAAGATATTCCTTTCCCTCTCTTATATCGTTTATCCTCCAGAGGTGAATTTGCGCATATGGAGGTGTTCTGGTCGAGGACAGACGAGATCAGACGTGGGACACCGTTCTGAGAGACGAGAACCTCAAACATAAAAAAATGAGAAGAAATCTTTGCAAACTTCATCGCTGCGCGTATCTCCATTAAACCGGGGAATCGTCTTCTGTAGTGTACTTTTTCATCACATTGTCAAAGTCGATCAGAAGAGCCTTTCTCGTTTTATCGAGGTTATTCGCGCACGCAGCGAGCTCTTCCCTTCTCTCTTGATTCTTTTCAAAGAGGTATTCATGTTCCTTCAGTTCCCCTTGAAGGCTATGCAATTTCTCCTTGAGCGACGGGACTTTCTTGGTTTTCAGTGATCTAGTTTGCATGACCACATTTTCGCCATGAATGGCACCATGATTGATTTGTTTCCGTTCCCACTCCATCATGTCCTCATTCTGCGATGCGTCGCTCATTTGAGCCTCATTGATCGCGTCTTCAATCTCCTGCCGTCTAAGTTGATCGTGAACTTTCGCCTCCTTATCGCCAATAGCAAGCTTCCCATCGCTAAAAGTTTCGTCAAGGTTAAACTCGAGCGGATCATCCAGCACAACGCGTCTCGACGCGTCCTCGTACGCCAAATCAGGAGATACTGATTCTGGCGGTATGGAATCATAATGCACGTCTTGAGTTGCATTCACATTTTCATCTTCGTCAGAAGAGTATGCAACAACTTTGGCCTTTGGCCTTCTAAACATGGTAATTTTGCCTCCTGTAATCCGCCAAAGAGGTGCGGATGGCTTATTTGTCGAAGCGAATCACCGCTATATATGGCAATAAATCATTATATGCACCTCTAACTGTAGAGTATATTTTGTACCCGTTAGTTTATTTTGTAGGGTACCTCTCAAATCATACATATCGATGAACTTTGACCCTGAAGTATCTACGAGTCTTGTATTCATATCAATGGATGTGGAGTCAGGTACATCTATCTGGTGTTCATCGGTTCATTATCGACGATCACGACGACTTTGCCGGTGCTCCCTCCTCTCACTCGGCAACCAAGTCATTGAATGATTAAAACTTTTTGGGTACCGAAGTTCCTTGGTAACAAGAAAAAGTTACAAGGTCTGTAGTTATTAAACGATGAAAACATTGAAAAATATCAGTTTATATGATTCATCTCTACAGAAACGAGAGAGACTGACTCGTACAAAGTTGCCAGCTATCCGCCTACGAATTACATGAGATGGTGCTCCAGGATACCCTTGTTGAGCTGTTTGATCGATAGCATTTCTCAGTGGTGGAACAGCTCCTCAAGAATTACCAGAGAATCTATTTCGGCATCAAGCTATACGAAAACAGAGACGAAACGATACGAAAAATGGAAAAAACTCAAATCTTTTTGAAGAGCAGAAAGAGGAATTATCTCGGAAAATGATTATGAACCGAGAGAAAAAATCCTAGATGCGCATATTCGGAGAGCTCGGCGTCCCCACCGCACTTGGTGAGCGTTTCCAAAGTAGCCTTGTCCGCTGGATCGATCAAAGGATAAAGAAAGTCGGACGAGAAATCCACGTTCCAGCTCCCGCACCTTCAGCGGACCAGCGCACCCTCGTAAATATCACCAAACTGCCACAGTGGTCGAAGGAATCCGCTAAACTCAATCCAGTCCACGCTTGCTGATTCAGTAAGCAATATATAATGCCGAAGGTTTAACTACCTGAAGATAGTAATAGTACCATTCTTTTGAAAAGGAGGATTGACATTGCCTTAACACGACCTCAGGCATTTTCGGTCTAGTTGGGGAGGCTGTTACGTGCTCTTGGTTTTATCCCTATTTAGAGGTGACCACTATGATGATGTGAGGAACGAGGAGCAACGTGATCTGTGTAGTTCGCACTCATAGTTTGTTCTCTTTTCAGGAATTCAAGTAACCTTTCGTAATAATCGTTACTCAGGTATATGATGTAACTTCTACCTGTGACTGCTCCTTCATTCGAGTCTTTTGACACCCTTTTATACAGGAATTGTTCTAAGAAGATGCATAATGTTTGTGGGGAAAACTCATCCGGGCTTTGTACTCAAAATTGGAGTCACAGAATAGAGTTGTTTGTTCCTCCTAATTACATTCGACACGCACCCCAGTATAAGATTGCGGCTGACCGAATACACTGACATTATGCGGATCTTTCAACAACCTCTTCATGTTCCTTCGATGAGCGTGGCCTACCGCTTGTTATCACAGTGGAGTTTCTTATTTTGCATACCAGTAGTTTCGCAAACACATGCGTATCACTACTCGCCATGAGGGCGATGTCTGGTTCCCATTATTATTGATTAGTTCTTTTTCCCGCAATTAGTAAGTATTGATACCCAAGACATTATGTTCTGTCATGTCCCTTAAAGTGCCGCTCTATGAGCAGTACTCGTTTCCCAATGGCTTTGTGAAAAGGTTGGCTGGGTTTTCGGTGGCAATATATGAGGGAACGAAGCGTTGTATGATTTTTGTATCCCAGAATTTAGATCAACCTTAAGAGCACAGTTTCCAGCAATTGTAATCCTGATTGATCATCGATTGAACGAACTGGTTTGTCAGTCTTGAGAGGAGAGAGTTTTCCAATTCCGCTTGAGTCGATTGCATGCTTTTGAAAAGAAACAGAGGTCCATCAAACAGACACTTGCTACATCCGCCGAAACGCAATCACAAATAGAGAAAGAGACGACATTGACTCTGTATCACTGTTTTGTTTTCGAGGCTATTGTCAGATTAAATAGTGCATCGATCGCACCTAAAAAAACATGCATAAAAAATTTGCCCTAAAATAATGATCTCTCAACAAGCTGAAAAACTCCACGAAACCATGCTCGCGTCTCCTGAGGTGTCATCATACACCCAAGAAGACCTGCAGAGCATGAGTGGACTCACTGAGGCGTCCAAGCTGCTTGCGCTGATCCAGGAGTTGCTCAACAACCAGCTCATAAAACTTGTAAAACAGGGGGACATCCTAAAGTTTCAGCCTGTCGAGAAGGCAGAGGCTTCCAAGGTGTCCAAAATGACAAAGGACGAGGCCATGGTGTACTCGCATATCGAGGCTAGCGGAAGAGAAGGTATCTGGACCAAGACAATCAAGGCCAGAACCAACCTGCACCAGCACATCGTGCTGAGATGTCTCAAATCATTGGAGTCACAGAGCTATATCAAATCTGTCAAATCTGTAAAGCACCCTACCCGTAAAATTTACATGCTTTACCACCTGACCCCGTCGATCGATGTAACTGGTGGTCCGTGGTTCACCGATAGCGAACTCGACACCGAGTTTATCGATTCGCTGCTGGCGGTAGTCTGGAGGTTTGTTGCGTCAAAATCTTTCCCCAACTGTTTTAGCAGGTCCTCTTCGTCTAAGCCACAGGAATCTTTCCCTGCCTCGTACTCTGGATACCCTACACTCAACGAAATAATGGAGTTTATTGTATCTAGCGGTATTACAAACGTAGAGCTATCCAATGCGGATCTGCGTTCGTTGTGCGACGTACTGGTTTACGACAACAAAATTGAAAAAGTGGGCAGTGCTTTCAAAGCAACATGGCAAAGTGTCCTCGAAGCAGGCGGAGGGATCGCAGCTGGTGAGGATATCTATGCAGTGCAAAACGATGTGCTTTTCAATATCTTTGACAACCACAGGGTAGCTGCGCCATTTGGTTCCGAGGGCGATACAGATGTTGTCTACCTTGACTCTTGGATTAACACCTAGTCGCGGAAAATTTCAAAATCAAGTTTCCTTCTCGTGCTTTTTTTTGCAAGGTCGTCCTGCGAGCTGCATCTTTTCGGCGACGTGTCCCTTTTCTGGTTGGCAAGCGAATCTATATATTTGACAACCCTGTTTTTAGGAGGGGTCACAAAGGACGGTACAGCAAATTTCTCCGAGGCTGACGAGTCAAAATCAACCTGCCAACTGCTAGTGAGCTGAGTCTTTGGTCCCAGTGGTTGACCACTCCTCGATATAAACCCAGGAAACAGTTTGATGTTCAAATCTTGTAGCGGTTGGCCTGTACCACGCGACTCGACTTTACGTCTCTTGACTTGAGCATTCTCCTTGTCAGAGAAGTCAAATTCAGGACTTGGAGACCGCCCCAAAGTGTCGCGCAGATACACAGGGTCCTGGAAAATCTGGAATCCCTTTGATGGAGACAGCCTCGGCGAGACAGACCCGGAAGAGGTCTGCATTGGCTTCAGATTGGGTCGTTTGGTCGGTGACTTGACAGGAGACCTTCTCCGCTGTCTGTTTGCATCTTGGGGTTGCAATACTCTAAATGGGGAAGAAGACATAGTATGTGTGTGACTTGAAAGCTCGCTACTCATATCTGCAATGCATAAACCCCTGCAACGCGGTGTGCTGCGGTGGACGGGTGCAGAGCATGCAAGGAGAGCCGTCCACACGCGATGCACGGATATTTTTCTCTCCCCCTTTGTTTTGTTTTGTTTGTTTATTACCGCCAATGAGTTTACGCGCTTTTTATAAATGGATCAGAAACGTAAAGTTCAATCAGACAATCACTCTTTGCGAGCCTGTATTTCTTAAGGGGTTTTCAAACCAAGAGAAATCAGAAGCTTGTCCAACAGTAGTAAGGGGGTTCCTGAACCTCAACATACACTCTCCCATCTCAGTAGTAAGTCTCACAGTAACACTTAAGGGAGTCATACACTTGCAGTTTCTCCCTGCTCAAGAGGTGGTCTCATTAAGCAGTCCGTGGGACGTCTCGCCAGAAGAGCTCTGTGGTAATTTCATCTTCCCCTTTTGCTTTGTGTTGGAAGCCACTCTTCCAGAGAGTATAACGACCAATTCAGGAAAGTGTTCCTATTTCTTCGAGACCACTGTAAAGTACACAGAGTCCAACTCACTGAAGACAAGTATCGCGTCAACGCCTTTTGAAGTAAAGAGAAGAACCACCGAGCAACATTGTGCAACCTCGGCGGTAGCAGCGGGCGTATGGCGAAACGTAATGGATTACAACATTGACATCGAACATAGGTTTGTCGCCATCGGTGAATCGGTCACTGTTAATGTGAGGTTTATACCTCTTATCCGGAACAGCTATAAAGTATTGGATGTGCGTATTATGCTACTGCAAACTGTAGAGAGCAGTAGCTCAGAGTCAGATAAACTGGCACTATTGTACAAGAGGGTCTCTGATCACGATGGCGGCTTTTTCGATGGGAAGTTTTCTTGCAAACTTGAAAGTAGCTATAGAAGATGTAGCGGCGACGTCCGCATATATCAATCAACCTCTCAGAATCACGGCAAATCCGCACAATCTCAATTACACGTACGTCACACTATGAGAGTGACAGCTACGCTTATGCACAATAAACCGGTGTTTTCCGAGGAAGGCAAGTGCATAGATATATCCGTCAAGCCTAGAAAAGTGAGCCTTTCTCTGAATGCACCGGTTTTCATCTTGAGCGATACAACGTGTTTGGCTCAAAGCACGCCTCTTTACTCCGACCCACCACCGCCTGCGTACGACGCCTAGGACTTTGCAACACAATGCACCAGGCGAATACCGATTCGATAAACCCAAAAAAATACAAGCGAGAAACGCCTTCGGCCATTTCTGAGTCTGCTGAATTTCCGCTACCTCGGTACTTAAAAGCTCATATGTCAGCAGTCATGGTTTCTTTGCCGTCACAACCTTGATGGACTGAATTCCATCATCTTTTATGCATCTTCTCGATAGCGGCTTTTTCTTCAACCTACCAGAAAATCTCTCAGGAAGCATGGAACTAACCACCGAGTTGATCACCCCTTTTCCTTCATTAAACCAAACAGGATTGACCTTTTCTGCACCCCACATCTCTTCTGGATTTCGCTCTTTACATTTGAAAGAGATGTATTTTCTCGCTTCCTCTACCAACTTGATATATTCTGACAGAGAGATGTCACCGTTCTGTAACTGCTCTTGAAGAAGCGAGGGTTCTAAATTTCCAAGGAGAAACATCATCACAAACTCGGCATAACTGTGAAAGAACTCACAGAATGAGTTCATATTTTCGTCCTGATAACCTAGATGTTGTTCTTGCTCCTCCTGAGCACCAACAGGTTTCAGATTTTCTGTTCCGAAACCATCAAAAGAGCCCGCAACTTCTGAACTTTTGGCAAGCGATGATTTCTTGGAAAGTGGAAGGGAGCTGATGCCGGGGAAAGCACACACGGAAAGCTTGACGTCTATGAAGCCAAACTGAGGCAAAAGGCGGGCAAGACTATCGGTGTATCCAATCTCTATGCCCCGGTCCAACGCACTGTCCCTCAGGCAGGAATGTATAAACATTCTTTCGCGTTCATAATCGGTAGCCACCGCCGATGGTGACAGAGACGGAGTAGCGAGATCGACAAATGTAAATTGGAGCATTCCACCTGGCTCCAGCACGCGATAAAACTCTTTGAGCGTCTTGCGCAACTCCTCCCGTTTTATCCTAAGGAAGCCATCCATACTGCACACCAATCTTTGGGAATTATCTGGGAGAGGCAAAATCCTGTAGTTTGTTGTCGTGTAACAGGAAAAGTTGTCAAGATAGATTTTGTTCATCCTGTGTCTAGTATCTGGCTGGTTGAGCAGTTCTCGATGTTCTACGTCCATTATTATTCCCAGTGAATCGCACAAATTGATAGAATTGATCAGGCAGTCTGGTTCATCGTACGCCAATTGCCAACTCCAGCTGAAGTTTAACGCATTTATATCGGGCTTCCGTATATGCCCAAACATGGACTGGGAACAAAGCATACAGATTTGCGGCTTTCTCACCTGATGGTGGATAGGCAACCCAGTAATATTTACAAATCCATCTACTGGAACCTCGATAGCTTCGTGTACGTGACGTTTTGCAGTCGGGACGAGCAAAGAGTCCGATCCAAACAATTTACGGTATTCGTCCTGTGCCCACAGCTCGATCAGCATGAGCTGCTTCTGAGCTTCCGACTCCTCTGCTTCAAATCGGCTAATTTCAGCGTACGCTGACTGTTCCATTTCGCGCTTTGATTCCCTGTGCTCTTTGACAAAAGTTTCATCTGTTTCTGAAGCATCCTTTATACGAGGGGAGCAGAGAATTTCAACCGAGGTTGGGTACTCACTTAGCATGCGTGCCATTTGACAGGAGCTTTCCCTCAATACGCCGTCAAAGTTTTTCAGCATTTTCATCATCCAATTATGAAACACCTCATTTCTCACCTGCGAATATCGAATGGGTGAATCAGTTTTGGAGTTGTGTTGATACTCTAGAAAAAACTGAAGCCTCTCGCTAAAGAGTCGAGAATCAAGGGGTATTTGTTCGATGCTTTCATCAGTGTCTGGCATTGAGCATCTCCGGTTTTGCTGAAAGGGATTGGGTGCAAAAGTAGGACTCGATGCCCTTCGCCATCCAAATACGTCTTGCTGTCTTT
>PPLB01006309.1:0-13908 GCA_003706365.1 Citeromyces siamensis
AAAAAAAAAAGACACTAAAAAAAGCTGTCGTGTCTCCATCAACTGTGTCTGCCAGCCAATCACTACGCGGGGAGTAATTTTCAATCGTACATAAAGCTAGACACCATGTTTTCTGCAATTTACAACGGAATTTTCAAGAGAAACTCGGTTTACGTAGCCACAGTTTTTGCCGGTGCTTTTGCATTCCAAGGATTTTTCGATGTCGCCGTTACCAGATGGTACGAGAACCACAACAAGGGCAAGTTGTGGAAAGACATCAAAGGTAATCTCGGCGGTGCAGGAGAAGATGCAGACGAAGATGATGAGTAGTTCTTTTGTGAACATAATATTCAATATGCTCCGAAGATAAATTTACGATAATAGAATGAGTTTGCTCACCATGAACGCTCTGCTTGTTAGTTGGGTTTTGTCAAAGTTCGTAGGCCATCCTTAACAGGGTTTCATTACTGAGTACTTGGAATTCGAGTAGCATGTATTACTTTTGTAACTGTTCAACTTGTATTATTCTGTCAATATCAGCGTAAGAAAACCTATTGTTTTCTGTTCAGTTTTTCTCTCTGCGAAAACTTTTCATCAGTAATGGTAATGACTTGGGAAGTTTTCACTATCCTCCGCGTTGTAGGATTATCTCACAACGATTGAGCCTATTTTCAGCGGAGAGACTTTCTTTTTTCGTCACTTCGAAGTTCTCAGGCGTGGCTTTCAACTTCTTAAATGAATTTTCCGTCTTTTTCTAATTTTCATTGCGAGGTGGCTAGGCGATGAAACAAGAAAGCTCGTCTTAGTACATTATAAATGAATAAATGATGCCGCTTTCCTATGAGTTAATCAGACCTTCTTTTAAGGTGAAAAGTACATTAGAGTGTGCTCTCGTCGCTAGATCGGACACCCATGTTTTCACTCGCGATATAATTTAAAGTTGACCACTTTTCAAACGTTTGAAATAAATACAAAGTAAGTACCCAACAGATGGATCTCACCAGGTCACAATACACCCTCACATCATATGGATGCGTTGGATAAGACACTACCTCGATTAGCAAAAATCAATGGAGATCCACACTTTTCGGGAGTTTCTGGCACGATTGTCCGTAGACCTTAGTAATAACTACCGGAGACCGCTAGATTTCAGTGACACGCATGAACTTCACGGAGTTGATCGCTTTGAAGATGTTGCTGTGAGCGTGAAGCGAGGAATTTTTATGACTTTATCCCAACGAGGAGAGTTCTACAGGGTATTGTTCCCGTATATTGATGAATTCTCATCACTCCCAATCAATTTTGATTCGGTTAATGTCTCATTGGATCGGCTTGAAACGGCAGGAGACGACGATGAGACGTTGAAACATATTCAGTTTTACAATCGCACTCTCTTTGGGCAGACCAGTACCGCGCAAATGTCGCATCATGGAAGACCCTGCGCTAGAAAATTCAACATGGGTGAACCGATTTATAGGTGTGTCACCTGTGGACACGATCCTACTTGTGTGCTGTGCACGTATTGTTTTGACCCAAGCGGTCATATCGGCCATCAAGTGTCAATGGACATTGCTGATAGAAACAATGAGGGAATATGTGATTGTGGCGATCCTGAGGCTTGGACAAGAGAGGTTACATGCAGATTGGACTCTCAAGGTGAGGCACAAGAACAAATAGATTACGATTATGAAAAGTTCATCAAAGGTGCTAAGTCTCTTGTCTCAGATATCATTGAATACATTATCGATGTTTTCATTGTGTATCCTTGGGCCTTGCCCTCTTGTCAAGATCAATTGATGAACTTACCCCGTTCAGAACTGCAGGATCTTTACACTGGGATGTTGGAGACTTCTTTCCTACCAGAGGAGAAATACGGTGATCATCCATTTCATACCGCGACCCAGGGTAAGTTTATTCTTGTTCTATGGAATGATGAGCTGCATAACTATCAAGAGGCTCAGGAGAGCATAAGGTCAGCAATAAACTGTGGTCCTGTTATTTCTCAAGAAATTGCGAAAATGATAGACTCGGATGGGCTAGCTTATTTGTACGAGGGAGACATTGAAACGGCAGTTCGCAAATCGCAGGCCGCATCTTCGCTAGGATTGGCATCCACTGTGATTTCAGAACATGACCAGATCCGTTTTGAAACAATCAAAGTACTTGTTTCCACCCTTAAAGAGCTTGTGGAGTATCCCGTTATCTCCGTGCAGAAGGCAATCCGTGAAAGTCTTTGCGACAGTCTCTTAATACCTTTCAAGCCAAGTCAGTCTACTATGGGGTTGGCTAATGGCCAGTTTGGGAGAGAATTTGCAGGCATGCTCGATAGCTATGATAGAATCCCTCCAAATCCAGTAAATCGTCTGAGGAGCGGTGTAGACCTTCTATCATTATGCAACAATGAACTGAGCACACTTATGGTGGGTAACCGAGATGCTTTCCCCAGACAATCCCGCTTCCAGTATCTTTTGTTTTTGGAGATTCGCTTCTGGAAGTCGCTTCGCAAATGCATGCACAGCATATTGACCCCGGTCATGTTATCCCAACTTCACTACAAGTCTACTTTTTGCGAGCATACTCTGGAAATTTACCCGCACCTGGTAGAAATGATGCAGAGTCTCGATAGAGAGTGGAGGTTGCATGCTTTGAACGATCTGTCTGTCCAGTTTTTCACTTGTCCCAAGACAAGTCTTTCTGTTTTGACATCTAAACAGTTGAAAAACGTCATTGTTCCCCTTATTTCACTTTTCGAGAAAGACGCTGTTACAAAGAACAAAACAGTACAATGGAAGCAGCCGTCTAGCTTCACGCAGCGCGGTAGCGCACTCAAGGACACACTGATGAAGTGCATCAACGACATCGAGCATATCCTAGAGAAGAAGATGTACCATAAGACTCATCTCGAGTTCTTTGATCCTGAAAATTTTGTCTACATTATCTGCTTGATCAGACTTTTCAACGGCAACTGGCAGCTCATGAGAAAAGAAGGAGAACACATTTTACAAGAATCCACCTTGTTCATGTATTATTTTGAATTTGCCTTAACCGCTTTCCGGCTCGGGAAACACTTGGGGAATATAATAGCAACGGTTGGACACCTTGACAAGGAAAAAGTACAACTTGCAACTGCAATGCTTTGTAATGTGTTGTCATTACCGGAAACCCAAACAAAGCAGATCAACGGTCTGGAGATTCCAAGCCATGTTGTTGCAAAACAGCCGACTGGTTTCATGTATCCTCTGAACTCCCTTCTTTCTGCCATGTTAGAATCTGCACAGGTGAATGATTTCAATGCCGTGCTTGGAAGAAAGATTGAACTTTCCTTCCGCGACGAGACGGGTGCACTTTCGTTTTCATTTGCAAATGATCGAGACCCGGATTTCATCTGCACCAGTGATTCGAACCTTCAATCTATCGTTCTTTGTTCGCAGGTGAGAACGGGTTTTTGGATTAGAAACGGCATACTTGTGGCGCGCCAAGAACGCGTTTACAATTCTTCACTCTATGCGCAGGTGGGTCCATTTAGGGATTTGCATTTAGTTCAGGTGGCGGCGATCATGGAATCGAACGAAGCACGGTTTTGGTACTCTCTTCTGGATAGATTCATGCTGTTGCCATGGTTTCTTGGCGAAGAAGGGATCAATGAAACCGTTTACGAAGAAAAAGTTTATTACATGATTAAAGAGTTTTTGGTTTTCATCTACCAACTCTTCACTCACAGAACACCTTTTCAACATAGCTTGAATACAGACCAGAAAGCTTCTGCTATTGTTGAAGATGCTCTATGTTACCGATTATGCACAGGCCCAAAAACATATTCGGAAATCACGGATGGGCTTACCGTCGAAATGCTGGAAGCGCCAAGAATTGATGATCTGCTATCCAAGATTGCAGATTATAAACCCCCTTCTGGTTTGAATGACGCGGGTATCTACAGGCTTAAACCGCAATTCTACTCAAAGCTTGACCCGTATAGCCTGCGAGTAGGTTCTAACGACTATGATGAGGTACAGGCGTCTCTTAAGAGGGAGATCTCTATGAGAAGAAAAAGCAGAATGGAAGATGTCACTCTCACACCTCAGATCTGCTCGATTCCGCTGGCTAGCTCGTTCAACCGCTTACGCGTGCTTTTCAGGTCTCACACGCTTGCCAAGATCATCTACAAACTTCTTTCTGGATTCACTAAACAGCAGAACGAGTCATATCTGCCGATCCTTCTGCACTTGTTACATGCCATTTTCTTGGATGACAACATGAAGCAGCAATTAAATGATCTATCAGCCTTCACAGATATCCCTGTGTGTAACCTTCTGCTGTCAATCACCTCTGAATTTTCTCTTGCCTCCAAGAGCATGACGCGGAAGGCTGATTATGTTCTTGATATGATGATCTCCAAAGATGACAATGTGATGCAGTCGCTTGTTTGCAGTTTTGGTCACGATTTTATTGACCAGTATAACGCACGAAAACATCTACATGGGTCAAGAGCAGTTGAAACTCGCGAAGAGAAACTGAGAAAGACTGCAAAGAAAAGACAAAAAAAAGTTCAAGATACATTTGCAAAGCAGCAGGCTGAATTCTTGAGAAAGAACAAGTATTTGGAACAGAATGGACAAGAAAGTACTCCTGGTACCGCTATGGAGGTTGATAATCAAAACACGTGTATTCTTTGTCAGCAACCCCAAACAAACAAAGAGATGTTCGGGATTCCTGTATTGATAAACGAAGCTGCTCATTTTTGGAAGTTGTCTCCTGAAGACGATATTTTTTTCAAAGAAGGATTAAGGGAATACAACTCTCCTCCTGACGATGGTCAACTTTTCTCGAGAAAGAGAAAACACTCTGAGAGCGAGCGGCGCCGCAACATACTTAACTCCAACTACACCGCTAGACACGTTGCTACAACTTGTGGTCATGGTATGCATTTGAAATGTTTTAACCAGTATGTCAGAAACGACAGATCATTTTATATTGGATTTCAGTGTCCTTTATGTAGAGGAGCAAGCAATGCCTTTATTCCGAGTTTACCGCGTCCTGAAAACGTACCGGTAGCATTCGAGAACAATACCACAACGCATTCGACCGGTGAATGGTATTTCAGAATTACTGGTGATATATCTGCTGGTAATGCGAGCTCCATGATGGAGAAATTCTTTGATCGCGAGTTTCTGGATATGATATTCGATAAAGAAAGCGAAGAAAGGTTAGTTTTCCTTTCGGACCTGACTATGCTCATGAGAGATAATCACTACCTTTCTCTAATCTACTCGCATAGCACAAACTACTTTGCTACTCTACAGGGTCTTACGATATTGATGGGTAACACCATACAGTTACATGAGATTTGCGCGCGACACGCCACTAAAGAGGAGGATTTGATTTTTGGTTTACCTGATTTAACGGACAGTGAGAGTAACCTTCTTACATCACTAACGCAATGCAGGATCTTGCTGACCGTTTTGCAGAACGATCTTATCCTGGATGTCAATTTCAAAGAAGATTACGCTAAACTCTGGGATTTTGGTTTGTTGAAGCACGGTGTCTTCACAGAGCTCGTTTGTCTACTTTTTCAAACTGGAGAATCACCGTCCCAACTGGCGAGGCTTATCGTGACAAAATATTTCGTTCAAGTTGTCACCTCGCTCATGTGCAAGTGCATTTTCCATCCCCAACTACTGTCACGCCAAAGTGAATCGCTCAGGGACGGCGTTGATCCGACTGTTGCATCTCAGGTTTTGGACTTGATTTATCCCACTATCATTTATCTCAGGGAAAAGTGGAATACTACTCTTTTCAATAATTCTTCAATTGAGCAAAATGTTTGGTTGTTTGTGACGGCGATGAAGACATCAGGATTTCAAAGCCGGTTTTTCTCCACTGTGAAAAGATGTATGCTTCCGTTATACAGACAGTTGATGCTTTTATCTCGATTTTTAGATTCCTCTTTCAATGACAAGTTTGATGCGCTGTCGTCAAATACCGAGGAGAGATGGGATGTTCAGTTTGACCGATTATCTCGGATTTGGGAAATGCCAACTCTGGACGAAATAATCACGTCTATTCTAGCGGAGGGTTCATTTGAACGACATATGGAGGAAGTGATGGTGAAAATTATTTGCAACTACGGAAATCAGAGCATCCTCTCAATAGAGTATCCAGGGATCATTCGGCTTGTCGATCTGCCTCAATTCCTTGGTAGCTTCCTGGATATGAGCACCAGTGCGCAACAGGATCGAGAAGTTGACAAGGTGAACTTTGATTATTCCATATGTCTTGTGTGCGGCGAAAAGGTTGAGAAGAGTCCATCGTCCAGCAACAGGAGATGGATGGAAAATTCAATGTTATCGCATTTCAACCGAAATTGTGAGGTGAATGGTCGCACTTTGTCGATTTTTTTCACTCCAAGTTCAAATCGGATCACCGCGCTTACGAAAGCTACTTTCCTACCTCCGGATATGTCGTTGTCACATTCAGACTTCACTTTAACGCTGAACTCACCGTACCTTGATTCACATGGTGAACCAAGCAGTGGTTTGGTAGGACGCGGTCAGAATGCTCAACTTAACATTGGAAGATATCATCATATTAATCAATTATGGCTGAATCAAGGGCTTATGGCAATGCTAGCTAGAAATGCGCATGACAGTTGGATCAGTGCAGATAATCAGGGTTTGCTCAACCCAATAAACGAAATTAACGAGGCGTTGGGAGCGGCTGGAGGCTTAAATGGTGCGTTCATTGGGATCGATCTACCGAATTTGCTTTTCATGCGCCCAGAAGAAGATGACGATGATGGAGAAGAAGAAGATGACTTCTATCCCTCTAATACAGAGGATGTCAACTGGTGATATTTTTTTTTTTTTTCGAACTTGCAGTGTATCTGAATAAACACAGAATCTCAAGTTAATGGTAAATCATAACTGGTCTCACTCCTCTTTCGAACAATGCGCCTATTCTATAGTGCGTGCTGACCAAAGGTTGACACTACGGGCGAACAGTAACACCGTTTTACATATTCGATACCGGGAAAAAAGTAATGAAAAAATAAGAAAAACGAAAAGTAATAAAGTTGTCATATAGAAGAACACAAGATGATTGCAAGAAAAGTTTCGGCAAATTCCACTAAAAGATCACCTTCTCCAGGACATTCGGTGCAGATTTGTAGATCGAACGACTAAAATGTCTGGGTGCGACACTCTACTCGCGTGCTCATGTACCTGTTGCATAAGGGTATTCACGAAGTTGCGCACAAACACGACTAGTCTTCGGCATGACTTGAGTACTCTCCTGATGACGATATTTGGATGTCGCATAAGGAGTACTCGTAAAGTGATGTAGGCGAACTTCCACCACTTTAGAGTGTCTATTTTTATAGATCTATATAGAATATATTATTTTGTCCTGACTTACGGATTAGCCTACCATTGGCTATATTTGCACCCACCAAGGTCACTCAGATATCGTTTGTATATCCTATCCCTACTGCGCTGGATACGTCTTGTCGGTCAATACCTAGCTCCGATATATATGTACAACCTGTGAATATATATATATACTGAAGGCGTTTAATGGATGTGGAAGCATTGGAACAAAGTCTAAGAAAGGACCTTCTACACTTTCCGAAAGAGTTTGATTACAAATTCACAGCTACTGCCAGAAAACATTTGCGAAAAACCCTATATCTTGCACTTACTGATAGTGGCCGTTTTCTTTCGTATGTTTTTGATGAAGCAGTTCTGAATCAAGATGACTTTGATTGGAAAGCTTACAACGGTTCTAATTGTGGTCACCCAAATCGGCCTTGTTCAAAAAGTCTCAAACGAGGCGAGGCTTGTTATAGATGCCTAACATGCGGATTCGATGAAACATGTGCGTTGTGCTCTCACTGCTATTATTCGCAAGATCATGAAGGGCATACTGTACATGTTAGCATTTTGCAGAGGGAACACGGTGGAGTTTGCGATTGTGGAGATCCGGAGGCATGGACGCGCCAGATAAAATGTGGACTGAACCAACCTAGAAAGGTACTTTACAAAGATGTTTCTCCGGAATTCCTTGCGAGTGTTTTGCAAACTCTAAGTGTTGTGTTGGATTACATAGTAGATGTGATGTCATTTTCGAACCTCATTCTTGGCGACTCAACACACGACATTAAAAAGCACTCGATTTCATCCTCATTATGTAAAGACGTTTATCATGGCAATGATGAAAACTCTGATTACTATATGCTGGTTGCATACAATGATCCGCAACGACAGTATCGGGATGCAGTACAGAGAATTCGTTTAACGACGGGGAAAGTATCACAATTTGCATCGATGGTCGCTTCTCAGATTCAAAGTCATGGTAGAGCCAATGTGTTAGGATCCACCGACGTGGAGTTTCTCACCAACAGACAGAAAGTCTTGAATGAAACGGGGATGGCATCATGCATTAGATCATATAGAGATGTGTTCCGTGAAGAGATGTGTGATGAGATGGTACAGTGGTTGATGGACTTCTGTTCCTGCCCCATCTTCCTTCAAGCTAACTCTGTGCGAGATGAGGTATGTAAAGCCTTCTTGAGTATATGGAAATGCGGTGTCCGTCTGAGTTCATCCACTCCATATAGTGTTGGGCATCTGCAGGGTTTCTCGATTCCGACCAAACCAGATCACCGAGGCAAGCCATTTGGTTGGAGTACCCAGGCTGATACGGCTGACCCATTTATCGGGTCCCGGTTGCAATATTTGCTCTACTTCGACATCAGATTCTGGAAATCAGCTCGATGCCTCTTGCACGAGCTTTATATTTCAGCGCTCATATCTAACTTGTCGTATAAAACACAAGTCTGCTGCCAATACGTGGATCTTTACCCCGCGATTGCAGAAATGTTTCTATTACTGGACCGAGAGCCTGAGTGTGGCCTTATGGGATCTCTTTCAGCACAAATATTCACTACACCATCCAACGCTCATGCAATAGTGGAGCGAGGCGATCTCTGTAGGTTCCTTTCTACAGTTTACTCCTATCTGACACAGGGGAAAGTGAGCTGCGACGATGACGCAGATATTTCACCTGATTTAAAATTCTCCTCGTTGAAAAATAGAAAATGGGGACAAATACTTTTCGATCTCAGCTATGTTATCAGCAGAAACCCGCAAAGCGAGCTTGTGTTTGAACCTGCCTTTATAAGCTCGGTCCTTGATCTCCTGCAGCTTGTTCAAGGCCGCCCAGCAATGGTGAGAGCAGCTGCCGTACACGTGGAGTACGAATCTAGTGATTATGGAATGTACTTCAACTCCATATCAGTGGTCTGTAACTTTGCGGAAACGATTGCGGAATGCGTCACTAGAGTAACTGGTGATTTTCTTTCATTGGTGGACTCTGCAGCTTTGGTCACTTTGAGCCGCATTACCAATTTCCAGAGTCACATGCAGAGCATCTCTCCCAGTCAAGATTGCGATGTTCTGGTTAACGATTCAATTAAAAAATCCATTGCAGTGGGTGAACTCACGTTAGCTGTTGATGAATTTGACGTTGGATCGGCAAAAGTGTCGCTGCTCCATCCTCTTCATTCCTTTTTAGCAATGCTTTTTGAGATTAGCCCAAGTTTCTGGGAACCAGTTTTTCCCAGCTCGGTCTACGAGTATCCGCTGCGCACCATGGTGTTACTGGCACAGATCAAGACCGGTTATTGGATAAGGAATGGATTCAGCGTCAGAACGCAAATGCATATCTACAAGAATACCGGAATCAGGGAATTCGGGTTTATGAAAGACTTGTATTTGCTCCAATGTTTTGCAGCTACTCACCAGCCAGATTTCGTTACGGCAACTATTTTAGAGAGGTGGGCTTTAGTTCCCTGGGCTCAAGGAAACTTTTCAGACTACTCTCGTTATGAACCCTCGATCTTGCCTTACATGGTAGAAGAATGCTTGTCTCTCTTTATACAAATGCTTACAGAAACGTGGCGACTGTTTCCACGCACACAGGATGAAGTTATCGAGCGAAGAATAAGACAAGAGATCATCCATACACTCAATTTCAAATCAATGAGCTTCAGTGCCCTTCTAGCAGAAATTCCCGAACATATCTCGGCTGAGAAGAAATTCGAAGCAGTTTTGCATTCCGTTGCAGACTACACTCCACCAAAGAGTTGTACAGACACTGGGATGTATAAGCTGAAACCCGAAGCTCATGATGAGGTGAACCCCTATTATGTTCATTTTTCATCAAATAGACGGGACGAGTCTATCAAGCACCAAAAAGAGTGGCTTGCTAAAAGACTGAAAAAACCTATTCAGGAGGTTATCATTGAACCGAAGCTTGCAGAACTAGATGATACCGCCTATAAGAACCTGTACGGCTTTGTGGGTTCCAAGATATTCTTGACGTTTCTAAGTGGTACCCTCGCTCATGTGGCCAGCGAAGACGACCTGAAGCTGGAAAGTCTGATGGACTTGACACTTCATTTGACGCACATCTGCTCATTAGTGAACCCAACTAGGGACTTTTTTGCAACAAGATCGGACGAGGTACCTGATTGCATTGCATCTACATTATACAAGATGCTATGCCAGCATCAATTTAAGAGTTATCATGCCAAGATACGAGTTATACTCAGGAGATGTCATGATATTGACTCCATCATTCCTGATTTTCCAGTGAATGATATCGAGGTAGTCAGACAGCCAGCTAGCGAGGAGTCTGCACTTGAAAAAAAGAAAAAAGCTGCTATGCACCGCCAAAAGAAAATTCTGGAAAAGTTTAAGAGACAACAGGAAGAGTTCGCATCTAAGCAAGATAATCTGGAGATGGAACTGGATCACGTAGATGGAACAGAAGACGAAGATCCTCATGCCTGGTTGTATCCGGAGGAGCATTGCATTTTGTGCCAGACACCATCGGACGACGTATTTGGTGTGATTTCATATGTTTGTCAAACATCTGCTTTCAGGAAAATTGAACCTGATGATTTCCTCTGGTTTACCAGAGCATTCTCTAACGAGTTTAATCAGCCTTACCCAGAGCCACGAGATTTCGAAGCAGGCATGCCACCAACGTTCTCAACGCGTCATGTAGCGACAGGTTGCGGTCATGGAATGCATTTCTCTTGTTACACCGAATATCTGGATGCATCCAAATCGAGACATTCACAGATCACGCGATCGGTGCCTGAAGATGCTGACAA
Organism: Citeromyces siamensis; assembly: GCA_003706365.1. NCBI lineage: Eukaryota > Fungi > Ascomycota > Pichiomycetes > Pichiales > Pichiaceae > Citeromyces > Citeromyces siamensis. Next base: position 11,153 of record PPLB01006309.1, read on the forward strand.
CAAAGAATTTGTGTGTCCTCTTTGCAAATCGATCAACAACGTGTTTCTACCTATCTTGGCGCCATCGAATAACAAGTCTCTAGCAGCTGCATTATCCGAATCATCATCACCTGATGTTCTGGATCGTTTGAATGAGATCGACGAAACTCCTCAAGCAAAGAATTTACTTCAAAAGGAACTTCTCGAAAAGTATCGCGAGGCATGGAAATCGGATTATAAACGGTTTTGGTTCAACGAGGAAACTTTGGACCACCTACGTGATGAAAAGGGCGAACTGATAGATCTTTGTCTATGGGAGTTGGCGAACTCCTTGGACAGAGTCGGGATACCGTATTTGGAAAACCCGGTACAGAGCATTTTGTCTAATACGATTAAATCATTGGAAATTTCGCTCCGGGGCACTGAGCTAGATTGGAGTTTCCACGGGTTGATAACGAGTCAATTGTCTCACCAGGCGACGACAACATTACGCTGCTGGGAACATGCGAATGAGATCACCGCGGCCAGACTGACGTTCTACCATCTAGTCAAGGACAAGCCATATTCGATGGATTTTATGCAAGATATGACCATGTGCGATCGGATTATCGACTCGCTTAAAAAGATCAGAAGCGATGCTCAACCGGATGAGCTTCAAGTTACCGATTATTTTGAGCTCCTTGTCGGGTTGGTCCCTCTCGAGAGTTTTGACATTTCGTTCCCCAGGCTTATATGCCAGTGTTTGTTGAAACATATAAAGAAGACTATATTGACGCTGGCCCACTCATTAAAGGTGAACGGTGCACTTTTCGATGGAGTCGTAGCAGGAGGATTTGAATATGGCAATGCAGCACATACTGTCTATCACACGTTTGAAAGAGTGTTGAAAGCTCTAGGAGGTGAATTGCCTATCCAGGAACATTCGAAAGGTGTTCTCTACCGTCTGGTGGTGAAGATGTGTACACCCTTCTTGAGACATTGTGCGCTTTTAGTCCATATCAAATGGGCAAATGACAGTAATTTCGACTATGAGAAATTGGACCATTGCACCACTGAAGTAGATAAGTTGTGCTGCTTCCTTGGGATTCCGCCATTGGCAACGGTTATTGAATCACTCGATCGAGAAGATAGTTGGTTGAACAAACCCCCAGCGCTGGATTGTCCTCCACTGGACTATCCTGGGAAAGTGGAGCTAATCCGGCTCCCTTCCAGATTGGATCTTTTCTTCACTGAAAAATACTACACGATGGAGAAGAGACCCAATGATCCGGCCATATGTTTATTTTGTTCCTCGATGCTTGATTTACAATCTCAAGACGTGGTGACATGTTTTGGAGAATGCACCACGCATTGTCAAAGTGAGTGTTTCGAGGATGTTGGAATTTTCCTCATTCCGAAAAGCTGTACTATTTTGCTCTTGTATCACGGATACGGCTCTTTCCATAACATGCCCTACTTGGATCCACACGGAGAGCTGGCTGAGGAGTCAAAGTTGGGGTTACCTCTGTATCTGGACCAAGCGCGTTATGAGTTGTTCACCAGGAACATGTGGTTACAGCACAATATACCCAACTACATTACACGGAAAATTGAGGGAACAATCGACATTGGAGGATGGGATACGATGTAATCTATAAGGTTCTAAATAGCCGTCTTCTCCAATTTCTCACTCGTCTGCTCCACTTGCTGGTCTGGTTTCGTGCCAGGGTACATTGTACCTTTGTTTTTAACCTTTTTCACCTTCTTCGTAGTCTGAGGCACCGCTACTGGGTAACCTTGTTCTTGTGCTTTTTGGAATCCTGGAGAGGCTGCAAAATCTTCTCTAATTGGGGCGAGAAGGTTATTGATGGCGTCACTGACACCGGATTTCAAGTCTGGTGGCGCCAATTTCTCCTCTTTGAACGCTTGCTTGAGTTCTTGGAATGAGGTGTAAGTAATGGGTCCACCGTATTTCTCTGGTCTATCGATATGGAACTCGAAAGATTCGGTATTATTCTTTAACTGGTAAATTGGAGCGATGACGTACTCGATAAATGACAGCAGGCCATTTTCTTCAACGTTACCAGGAGCACAGAAGGCAGTATTAACCTTCTTTTTAACCGTCTTAGGGTCGTCCAAAATGTCAATCTTTGAATTGGGGTCCGATGCAGACATTTTCCCACCTTGACCCAATCCTGGAACCATGGGATTCATCAGGTGTGCACGCTTTTTCATTCCAAGAGAGGGGAGGTTCTCCTCAGCGAGAACAAAAATCTTTCTCTGATCTATACCTCCGAATTGAACATCAACACCCAGATGCTCCTCATCCAGAGCCTGCATAACAGGGTAAATTAGACCTGAAAGCAAAGGGTTGGCCACTTGCTTAACGACATCAGCACCGGCTCTTTTCGCATCATTCTGGGATACAATGTTGGACATCTTAAACACATCCATTATGTATTCTGGAGATTTCTGGTAACTTGATCCAGTAACAAATTTGAGCTTATCGATAGGAACGTTAATCGAGCTCAAGATCGACTTGACTACGTATTCATAGTATTGTGCTCGGTAGTTGACAACTTCCAATGGAGCCTTCATGTTGTCAAGATACGCGTGGAGATCTGCCAAGAGTACGGTAACCTCACATCCAGCTTTAAGGAAGTCCGCTAGTTTGGTCATGGGCACAAAATAACCACAGTGTGGTCTTCCTGTGGGAGCTGTACCCCAGTAGATCTTGAGGGGTCTTTTTTCCACTTCTAGGACATTTTTGATGATTTGCGGGTTGAGAATTTCCTGCA
>PPLB01006312.1:0-12291 GCA_003706365.1 Citeromyces siamensis
CTGACAAAGCCAGAATCATGTCGCTCTGCAAAATCTACAGGGACCTTGATATCGTTGTTCTGGAAAAAATTCAACATTGGCGGATCTGATGTGGCCAAGACGTCCACCTCAGAAATAGCCCTTTTCAAACGAGTTAATGGCATTACAGATTCAAAGATAGCCAGGGTCGTGCGGCTATTGATTTGTTTTTTTTTTTTTTACCAGTAAAAGACTAGATATGGCTGATAAGATAATTGTATTGAGCGCCATCGCTGACTATTTGCGGGGCATCGGTTACAATAAAACGTATGAGGAATTTGTATCTGAATCCAAGGAGAAACAAGTTGCTTTGAGGAAGTATACTGGCGAGAAACTGGAAACCTTGTTGGCATCCCAGAGCGTTGAAGGTGACTCTGACTCCGATTCCAGCTCCATTGATTCTGACTCTGATTCTGACTCTAATTCGGAGTCTGATTCTGGCTCTAGTGATTCGGAGTCTGATTCTAGCTCTAGTGATTCGGAGTCTGATTCTAGCTCTAGTGATTCGGAGTCTGGTTCTAGCTCTAGTGATTCGGAGTCTGATTCTAGCTCTAGTGATTCGGAGTCTGGTTCTAGCTCTCGTGACTCTGACTCCAGCTCCAGCGATTCTGAATCTGATGCCGATACCAACGTCAACACCACCAAAGAATCGAAGCAAGAGTCATCCAACTCAGACTCTGATGCTAGTTCTAGTGATTCTGAATCGGACTCTTGTTCTGATGATGGAGATGATTCAAGTTCTGATGATTCTAGTGACGAGGATTCTAGTGACGAGGATTCCGGTGACAAGGACTCCAAATCTCCCGGAGTTGAGAAACAAAATAGTGACTCCAGCTCTAGCAGCGATTCCAGCTCCAGCAGCGATTCCAGCTCCAGCAGCGATTCCAGCTCCAGCAGTGATTCCAGCTCCAGCAGTGATTCCAGCTCCAGCAGTGATTCCAGTTCCAGCAGTGATTCCAGCTCCAGCAGTGATTCCGATTCCACCACCAATTCTGACTCTACCAGCGATTCTGACTCCGGCGACTCTGAGAACGACAAATCTCCAGATTCCAATGTAAGCTCATCAAACTCCGATAGCAGCTCAGACTCGGAGCCCGAAACGAAAAAGAGGAACAGGTCCAGCTCCATTTCTTCTGAGGAAAAAACAACAAAAAAGCTAAAAAAGGAATCTAGCAGCTCCGCTTCAGATGATTCGTCGTCATCCAACACGGAATACTCTACAGCAAGGTCTACTCCAATAAGCAATGAAAAAACCATGATTTCTGCTGTGATGGATAATGATGAGCTCAAAGCACATCAAAGAAAACACTTTTCAAGAATAGATAGATCAAAGATTTTCTTTGAAAACAAAGCCTTGACTGACAATACCTACCAAGGCGCGGCAGGTACATGGGGTGAACTGGCAAATGATAAACTCGGTCAAGTTAGAGGTAAAAACTTTACCAAGAACAAAAACAAGATGAAGAGAGGTTCTTATAGAGGTGGGTCAATTACAATGGCTTCTGGCAGTTATAAGTTCCAGGACTAATCTATAGCATAACGATTCATATATATGGTAATTTGTATTAATTATCTACTCTGTCCCGTTTGTCATGTAACAACTACATTTTTTTAGATCGAGAACATTTCAGAACTCATTAAGACCCTGAATTTAGAATGAAGAAGATAAAACAAAAAAGAAAACCAGAATTGTAGTGCTACTTCAAGTTAAGCTCTTGACAGTTGTTCAGTTCTCATTTTCTTCTTGGCATGGAAGGAAGATCATATTTTCACTTTTTCCGTCTCGGTTCTTTCTGTTTTCCATCACTATAGTTACCAAGAACACGGGCCGCCTAGCATGTGTCACTAAGAAAACAGTAACCGTAGTATTTCACGGCCTTTGGTTCGAGTCACCTCTAGGGTCGTTAATTTCCCAGCGCCGCTGACCGCGGCATTCCCAGGCCAGTCCCCTTCAGGCGTGTGATATGTTGGGGCGGAGGAGAGTTTAGTGGGTATGGATCAATGAGCGAATACCACACAGGGGTACTGTGTTGCAAATGGTGTCTATCGTGCGTAAATGCATTCTCTTCGTTTTTTAGGAGGTTTTATTGTAAAAATATTTTTTTTTTTCACATAAAACATATATTAAATATACCTAGTTATACTCAACCAAGAAGCAAAAAAAAAAAAAAAAAAGCGGGACTTTGGGGCTACCTCTTTGGGGCCTGATCCCCAAACTCCTTTCGTCGGACAGGAGTCAAGATGTATCATAAATATGCCGAGCCTTATTTGTCATCGAGCATTGGCAATTGCCTCTTTGAGATAGATGCCGTACCGGGTGCGCTGTCCCTGTTACAAGAATATGTCAAAGTTTTTTGGAAAAAGGTTGCAAGTCTCTATTACAAATATCCTTTTGAAATGGATGCGCTCAATCGGTTCTCGCATTTGGTTTTTCTAAGGCTATATGCTCATTCAGGTTCGTGTCCATTCTGTCACGAAGGATATGAGTTTGCAATTGAACACTGGATCGAGGACTGTTTAGTTTTCGATTTTCTTTGGCAGAAGATCAGATCAAGAGGAGATCGCGATCACCTAAGTATACGAGATTTCTTGTTTCCTCGTGGCCGTCGAAGATGGTTGGTGTCTAGGGGCCGGTTTTTGGTAAAGTTGGAAACACTTCGGGTGGAAGCCTATCACGCCGACGCAATGCGGTGTGAGGATTTTTGGAAGGGTCGCATCGAAGCGATGTGTGCTCTAGGAACCAGTGGGTGAATAATGAGGTTTTTTCAACACGGGTATGTCTACCCGTGCTTTTTCCTCATCTATCGTTGAAAAGTAGCAGTATTTATTGAATCTTATCTTTTTTAAGTTCAAAAAAGGAAAATTTAACATTTTGCAGAATCCGATGTAGTGTAGGGGTTATCACTGTACGCTCTCACCGTACCGACCCGGGTTCGATTCCCGGCATCGGAATATTAACTTTTTCTTAAGTCTGGAATTACCACCCAGGCAAAAGTCTTTTTTGTTTGTTTAATACTTTTTTTGTTTCTCTTTTTGTTTGTTTAATTTTGTTTTTTGTTTTGCCATTAATTGATAACAGTCATCCTTTCATTCCAAATCATTTTAACCCGCACACCAACAACTTTGCTTCACAATGTCTCGCAGTAAGTAATCTAAAAGTTTCATCTCTAACAAGAAGACGACGCTTATTCCGACGGATCAGAAGATTTCTCTTCGGAGAACGAAAACTGGGACTACGACGCTCAATCTAAAGGAAGAACAGCAATGCAAGATATAAAGAATCAGCAAGATGACCGAAAGTACAGAGAAGAAGAGTTGATAGAAGTGCCTTCAGAAAAAGTACAAGAATTTGTTCCTGATTCGGTAACGCACGTGTTTGGAAGAGCTGATTTCTCATATTTAAAATTGAAACCCGATCATGCTACTCGACCTCTTTGGATTTCTCCTAGCGATGGCCGAATCATCTTAGAATCGTTTTCTCCGTTATCCGAACAGGCGCAGGATTTTCTGGTCACTATTGCCGAGCCTGTATCGAGGCCCAGTTTCATACATGAGTACCGTATTACCGCTTATTCGTTGTATGCAGCGGTCTCCGTTGGTCTTGAAACGGACGATATAATATCGGTTCTCAACCGACTGTCAAAAGTTCCAGTTGCTTCTTCATTGGTAAATTTTATTCGGGCAGCTACAATATCGTACGGTAAGGTAAAACTGGTGTTGAAGCATAATCGGTATTTTGTGGAATCCTCTCAGGCGGATATTCTGCAGATGCTTTTGAAAGACCCGGTTATTGGGTCTTTGCGTATCACTTCCTCTGAACCTCTTACAACCACCTCTGCTGGATTAGTAAAGCCATCGTTGGAGGCATCTGTTAAGAAGGAAAATAATGTTTCCGAAGCCGACAAGGACCAACAGGAGGCCTCTGACGAGCTTTTTGCCTCGATTATGGATAATAATGAAGATGATCTTGATACTGTGCACTCTTTTGAGATCGCAGCTGAGTCTGTGGAAATTGTGAAGAAACGGTGCCAAGAGATTGACTACCCTGTGCTTGAAGAGTACGATTTTCACAACGATCTACGTAATCCTGATTTGGAGATCGATTTGAAGCCATCTACTCAGATTAGACCCTACCAGGAGAAGTCGCTGAGTAAGATGTTTGGTAATGGAAGAGCACGTTCAGGAATCATTGTGCTCCCCTGTGGTGCTGGTAAGACGCTTGTAGGAATCACGGCTGCCTGTACAATTAGAAAATCGGTGATTGTTCTATGTACGTCGTCTGTATCAGTGATGCAATGGCGACAGCAGTTCTTACAATGGTGTACAATTCAACCAGAGAACATTGCGTGCTTCACATCTGAAAACAAAGAAATGTTTCAAGGGGATGCAGGACTTGTTGTTTCAACTTATAGCATGGTGGCGAATACGAGAAATCGGTCTCATGATTCTCAGAAAGTGATGGATTTTCTCACTTCTCGTGAATGGGGGTTTATCATTCTAGATGAGGTTCACGTTGTGCCTGCTGCCATGTTTAGAAGAGTAGTAACCACCATTGCTGCACATACAAAGCTTGGTCTCACAGCGACTCTGGTGAGAGAGGACGACAAGATTAGCGATTTGAATTTCCTCATTGGTCCCAAACTCTACGAAGCCAACTGGATGGATTTGGCACAAAAGGGTCATATTGCCAACGTTCAATGTGCTGAGGTATGGTGTCCGATGACAGCTGAGTTTTACCAGGAATATCTGCGTGAAACTTCCAGGAAGAGAATGTTACTCTACATTATGAATCCAACAAAGTTCCAGGCAGCACAGTTTCTGATCCACTACCATGAACAGAGAGGAGATAAAATTATCGTCTTTTCGGACAATGTATACGCATTGAGAGAGTACGCTCTGAAACTGGGCAAACCATTCATCTTCGGTTCTACACCACAGCAGGAGAGAATGAATATTTTGCAAAATTTCCAGTACAACGACCAGGTGAACACAATCTTTCTTTCTAAAGTGGGGGACACTTCCATTGACCTGCCGGAGGCAACGTGTCTTATCCAGATCTCGTCTCACTACGGTTCGAGAAGACAGGAAGCCCAGAGACTTGGGCGTATTCTTCGTGCCAAGCGTAGAAACGACGAAGGTTTCAATGCTTTTTTTTACAGTCTTGTCAGTAAAGATACCCAGGAGATGTACTACAGCACAAAGAGACAGGCTTTCCTTGTCGACCAAGGTTACGCTTTTAAAGTGATTACACACCTACATGGGATGGAAAAGCTACCCGATTTAGCCTATTCGAACCCACGGGAGAGACGAGAGCTGCTACAGGAAGTGCTACTGAAAAATGAGGATGCAGCAGGAATCGAGATGGGCGAAGATAGCGAGAATTTGGTTGGTGAAGGCGTAAACAAAAGAGCCAGGAATCAATCCTCCAGGGCTGTACGCACCGCTGGTTCGTTGGCGAGTCTCGCTGGAGGTGAAGACATGGCATACGTGGAATACAATAGAAACAAGAACAAGGATCTCAAGAAACATAATCCAATGATCCAGAGGATGTTTTACAAGAGAAGATGAGATTGGTGTGTATGTCAATAGTTTATTTTCTGAAGCGCGTAGGCAAAGAAAAATGGAAGTGAAAAATAGATAAACCTTGGACATGATTTCATCGCGACTTTGTTCACCTACTCCCCAGGTAAACGTTAATATTACAATTGTCTATTATACACTAATGCAACAGTTCTTGCTCACACTCGTCAATCACCAGATTCTCAAACTCTTCCAAGTCACCCTGAATGTTAAGCTTAAAATTGATCACGTATTCGAGTAATTTCTCCACCTTGGTATGGAGCTCTAGTCGTTGGTCGTTAATATCATGCTGCAACTGATTGTACTCCAAATTGATTTTACCGTAGTTCTGATTTATCTGGACGTTTGTCTCTTTTGTCTTCATGTTGATCATAGTAACTTCGCGTCCGAGTTTGGTGATATCAATTTTGGACTGAGACGAGTCGTTCATCATTTGACTGTACAATTCCTCATAGGTCATTTTCAGATTGTTCAACTTGGATTCGAAATTTTCCAATGTTTCCTTCTGTTCATTCACATTCTCATTCAAGAGATCGAGCTCCTCTTGCTTCTTTATCGTTTCATCTTGTGTGGTATGCACTTTTCCAGTTATGCGAGTCCTCAAGTCATGAAGTGCCACTTTTAGCTTTCTCTCTCTCAGTTCTGGAATCATCGAGTCCGGTTTTTGACCAAGCCCTTCATCGCTTATCAGCGTAGAGTTAAAAGAGGATATTTCTAGTTTGTCAAGTGTGAAATCCGGGAATGCAGCTCCAAAAGTATTGAGGATCTTGTAGATATTGGAGTTGTACGAGTTTATCAGCGATTCCAAGTTCGAAAAAAATTGCCGGCAAACTTCTTCTTTATCAGAGACTGTTTGCTTTAGCGAGGTGATCTTGCCGTTGACCGAGTCCACATTTCTTGAAAGCTGGTCTCTTTCATTATTCATGCGATTCAAGTCTTGGATGGTGAAACCCTTTTTAACAAGATCTGCATTGATTTCTTCAATTTCTTGCTTGACACTTTTGGCTTCTTCTTCTGACTTGACAATCTCTTTGCTGATATTTTCGAGAACTACGGGCCATTTGGGCTTTCTCGATTCAACGTGCTGTATGTACGCTTTGAACTTGATAAGATCGCTTTCTAACACCTGCGATTTCTGATTGGCCTCCGTGACTATGTCGTTCTGTCGCGTCAAATCTTTGAGTTTTGTTTTCAGATCTTGGTACTCTTGTTCCAAAGTGGTAGCCTTGGCGTCCAGATCGCTCGATAGCTCTTTGAATTCTTGTTCCATGACAGAGTAATTTTTCGAGTAGTCATCCTCGTTGTTCAAATATGCTTTGTAAGAGGTGACAATGTATTTTGTGAAGATCTGTTCCAATAAAACTTCGTGTTCAGATTCAAAACTTTCGTCACCAACCTGTTCGACATCAAAGCTCATCATCGTGGAACTCAGCTTAACCATCCAGTGGAGTATTCCAAGAAAAGTCGGCCAACACGATCCACCGACAGCCGATATCTGCGATTTGTTAACGGCTTCCAGGTATGGATATTGTAGCATCTTGAGGACAAGATATACCTCCTGTTCTATTGACCTGTGGAATACGTATCCCGGATCAATTTTCCTATAAAGCCATTGGAATATCAGTACAAAATCCTTTTGTGTGGGTATCCTCAACGTCTTGGGTGACAATGGATGTTTCATTTCCATTTCAAAATTGTGCAACGATAGGAAATCGTAAATCTCCTGTTGCATCTCAGCCTGATACTGTTTATCACGTAACGGACGAGGATCTTTCGATAACGATGATGGATTATATACCGAAACCCGATTGTTCCCGATACTTGAACGGCGTCGCGTGGTGCTGTTCTGATAGCGGTTGGAGTTTCTTGAGCTCATTGGGTCAAATGAGGAAGATCGATGCGTTGACGCCTGTCCAACGTTTAGTACGCGTGGAGCGCCTATTATGGACTGGCGTTTATTAGAGTTAGAAAGCCTCTTACTGGAAGAAAAATGATTGGACGGTACATTCCGTTTCAGCGAAGATGGCTGTGGAATCAGAGACACGCTATTCGGATCCAAAGTGGAGAGTACGTTTGTTAGATTGTTCTGCATCTTTGTTTGTTTACAGAACACCGACGTGTTTTTTCCGGACACGACTTTTCTTTCATACCGGCCATCCGCACATCGTATATGTGCGGTTACTTATATCCGTACATCGTTTCTCTGCGATTACTTATAGATGACGACTGATTGGGCGATGAGGCTCCGCAAAGGATTATTGAGACATTTTCAACGGTATTTTAACAGCCACAACAGCGAAGTAGACCCAATAGTTATCGATAAGATTTTTCAAGAGAACAGACAGCGATCGACTCTGCCTTTCAATAGGTTTAAGAAAGCCAACATCGATTCGAGAAACGTTTCTCCGCAGCATACAGACTCGTTTAAACTCATAGAAGAGTCATTGGCCAAGTTCCGGGCGAATTCACCTATAAATTTCCGTTACTATTTACGAAATTTGACACATTTAAAGGATTTTAGACAGCTTCCCGATGGGTTCGGAGATAACCAAAAGATGGCCAACTCCGACGAGATGGAACGTTATTTGAAATCCATTTTGTGGCAGTTTCGGGCTCCGATCAGATTCGCGTTCGGTTACGGATCGGGTGTTTTCAGCCAAGGTGAAAACTCGAAAACCAAGAGTTCACCTCAGGTTGATTTAAACTTTGCAGTAAATTACCCGAATCACTGGCATTCGCTCAACATGGCACAATTCCCCAAACATTATTCTGGCGCTCGTTATTTGTCTACGTCATTCGTATCGTTTCTGCAGTCATTAGGTGCTGGCGTTTACTTCAACCCTTATGTTCGCATGAAAGACACTTCTCAGATGATCAAATATGGCGTTTCATCGATGGATGCACTCTCTTCTGATTTGGTCAACTGGGATACCCTTTACCTGGCGGGGAGGCTTCAAAAACCAGTGGCCATTATTAGGTCACAACCCGATGTATGCCTAATGAACCAGTTTAATCTGGTCAATGCTATCAAGCTTTCGCTTCTATTGTTGTCTGCCAAAAGTACCACTTTCTCTGAATTTGACTTGTACAAGACGATAACCTCTTTGAGTTATCTCGGGGACCCAAGGATGGCATTTAGAGGTGAAAACCCAAGGAAAGTGGTCAACATTGTATCGAACCAATTTGGGCAGTTCCGCAAGATGTACTTGCCACTGTTGACTAATTATTTCAACAGGATAGTGACTTCAAACGTCGACTTGCAATGTATGAACGACCAGCTTATGTTGCAATTTGGATCACCATTTCAATTTCAATTGAATATGGACCACGAAGTGAGAGCAGGGTTGGTTGCAGACTTGCCACGTTCATTCAGAACTCGTCTGTATAGGAAATACGCCTCAAAATATGGCGATTCGTTGGAGAAGGATGTCATTGCCAAAGCTGTACTAGATCCCAACTCTGTTCCTCAGAAAAATACCACACACGTCCCCTTCTGGGAACTCCAAAAAGTGCAGAAAAACGACTTGGCCGACATCCCGGTAAAGGACTATGAATTCTTACCCACTTCTCTCAAAGTCTCCAATTCAGACTTTGTCATGAGTATCTCCAATGACCAATACCTGTATCATAACTTGATCGAGTGCCTTAAAGAAACAGTGTGGCGTGCAGCATTAATCCAAAGCGTCAAGGGCATCTTTACAGCTGGTCTGGTCAAAAGTGCCAGCTATGCAATGGAAAAGAGAAGCAAGTACTATAAGGGGATCAGCTCATAGTCTTGACATCCACCACTAAGCTTTGTGTAGTATTACTGGCGCAGAACTTTGAACCGTCGCTATTCCATGACACTTGTGAAATGAATTCGGAGCCCGTTTCAAATCTCCCGATGCAAAGCAATCTTTCAGAGATGTGAGACAAATCCCATAGGGAAAGTGTGCCGTTAGTATCAGCACATAAAATCATTTCGTCCGATGGTGATACACACGCTTCCAATATGGGTGCCCCTTCTCCGACTATAGATAATGCAAACGTTTTGGCACTTTTCACATCCCAGACTCTTACTGATCCGTCCAATGAACACGACACAAGGATAGGCGTTTCTCTATCGAGCCAGGCACAGTAAGTGACCGGTTGAGTATGTCCTATCAACACTTGTGAGCTGTTACTTGCGCGTCCTTTCCAGATTCGTACAGTCGCATCATCAGACCACGTAGCTAAAAGCTGCAATTTTTCATTGTACAAAACCCCTGAAACGATATCCTCGTGTCCCGACAACACACCAATCGGCTTGGGCTCGTTCACTTCGAATATTCCCACACGTTTACGATGTACTGGGATTGCAAATTTTGTCTCATCAATCCAACTGCAGTCGAATATATATTGACCAGTGGACTCTTCATGAGCCATTTTCCTCATACAGTTACCAGATGAAGCATCCCATATTATAACCACGCTATCTGAGTCTGCACTGATCAAGTAGTTACCCTGCTTGTTCCATCGCAAGAATAAGACGGGTTTCTGGTGCAAAGACAGCAAATTTCGTAACTTACCATCAGCGCTCCACAGACATATGACACCTGTTTCACTCGAGGTGACTAAAGTGTGACCCTGCGGAGACCATGATACACACGTTATGTCGTTGGGTAAACCTCCAGGATGCTGAAGCGTTATTGTCGTTTCTGTACCATTCATATTACTGGCCATCGCGCGTATTCGCACGGTACCATCTTGTTGACCCCATGCAAGTACCGTGGACGCCAATGGATTCCATGCACTCGCGTTTGACGGTGGGAAAGTGCTATGTTTCTCAAGAACAGCTAAATTACCATTTACACCGGGAGACGGCTCCTTTTGAACGGCTGCAAGAACAGTAAACTCGGGAAACGATTCGCGAGGTTCCATTTTACCTTCAAAGAAACTTTGCAAGTGATCTATTTCGTCGTGTTGAGAGAAATACAACCCCTTTTGGATTAGACTCACCAATGTGCCTTCTGGGATCTTGCCACGATATCGGGGATCAACACCATCAATTTTGGTTTCATCCTGTAAAGCTAATGCACTCAATTCGAGCCCAGATTCCTGGAAATACCTCCATATGAGGTAATTGAGCTCTGTGGATGTTATTGTCATGTTTTTCCATCCTTACATCTGCGTTTCCTTCCTCCTTATTTAGGAATTTCTTTAGAATGTAGAATAATCTCTCCGTTTTATATTATAGAGCAATTCTTTTTGATTTTGCCATTTTGTGTCCGTTTTAGAATGTTTACCGGGCTCATATCGTGATTTTCTCGCCAGGTTTTCCCAAATGCGTGAATACATTCTCACCTTCAAGCTGAATATTGGTTGTAAATGGAAGAGCGGATTGGGATTGCAAGGCACTCCGTTCATGCTTTTGAAAAGGAAAAAAAAAAGAAAAAACAAAATACCAGATCTTTCCGGTCTCCATCGGAAAGCTTTTTTGTTAGTTCGCCAACAGTAGCAGAGAGTACCGATGAGAGTTGAGCATTTGTTCCCATTTACTGATAAAGGAAAGATTGAAAGGAAGTCTTGTTTACAGCAATTGAAAAACCAAGAGAACATGTTTTGTGGTAGATCCGCATACCAAAAAGGAGAAAAAGTGTGAGTTTCACAAACGATCAGGAGGACACGGCTCGTGGGAACACTTCAATCCTAGTCTCGTCCAATCTTTCGATACATGATATTATGGATGACACAGCCGATACTGAGGATCCCCTACTTGGCTTCTTATGGTCTACCGAGTATCGCAGTGAACTTGGTGGGTCGATTGAGCGTCTCATTGTTTTCGGGAGGTCAAGAGAGAGGTTTTGTTTCTTCTCATAGGCGCCTTTAGAATGTTTTTGGCTTCTACTTTCTTAACCATCTCTTTATCTATCGGTACAGGTCGTTCACCACATACCGGGCAAAGTGTGCTGTCACCTTCACACACGATTGTGAAGCAGTGTTCATGACACTGGTCCCCACACTGAAGTTCGACGATTTTCTCGTCTTCATCTGTGAAAGCTGATTGATGAAGCACGCATTCAAGTAGTTCCTCACAGAACACGCATTTGCTTCCAACGAGATGTTTCTTGTTCCGGGGAGAACCTGAGTATGCAAATGGTCTCACTTTCGGTGGAGGACGTACAGGCTCTGTGAAGGGTTGAACAGAAACAACGGAACTTGGAGGAGTAAGAAACGGGTTTTTGTACCGTGGCGTGCTCATAGATTTTGGTGAGGCATTCTGCAGCGGAGTATCGAATCCGGATAACGATTCACGTGGAGATTGAGTATTTGTCAGCAGCTCTACAGTTTCTGTGCTTAAAAATCCATTAGAAGACGCCTTCAACCCTGGTAGTTTATACCATTTGCTAGGATTGAGTTTTCTTTCACTCATTGCCGAGCTTGAAGAGGGTTCTTTTCGTATGTAGCAGGTTCGTTTCAAAATTGCATCAAACTGCATCATGCAGGTACGTATTCCTGTAGGGAGAAGGGAAAAAACTCCGCGACGGGGAATCGAACCCCGGTCTACCGCGCGACAAGCGGTAATTCTAGCCACTAAACTATCACGGACTTGTGTGAATCGGGGTTTTACCACTCCACATAGTTAGGAGAGGAAATGTACACCGTGTCTCTCAAACAAATTATTTGCGAGAGGCAAACGACGATACGGGAGGGAGGCACTTATGCCTCTTTCAG
>PPLB01006319.1:0-11051 GCA_003706365.1 Citeromyces siamensis
GCGGAGCATTACACGGAGGTCCATGACACTGGTGTCATTCGGGGCCCTGGTTTGAGCGGGGACCTGGTCCCGCGTGGTGTCCAGAACACAGTTGTAGTCGCCTCCGATAAGGAGTCGTGGCTCCTGTCTGAGAGCGAGGGCCAGTTGACCGAAGAGTATACCCCGGCGCGCCGCGCTGCTGGGGGTATACAGGGAAACTAGACGTATCGCAACACCATTAAGGCGCATCGTTGCGTCTGCTACGAATCTGGAATATCCAGACTCCAAAGAGTGGCACAAAGACATTGGAGTGTCAGCGTCATCTAACAGGTGCTGTTGCAAAATAATTGCAGACAGACAGTGGGGGTCACCGATGAGGGAGTAGCCCAGGAGGGCTACTCTTTGGGAAAAGTCAGAGAAGTCTTTTTGGCTTTTCCATCTGGTTTCCTGTAATAGGATGAGAAGGTAGTCATCCTTCAGAGAAGTGATGACCGACTCCCGGGCGTCTGGGGAAAAGAAGCTTTGAATGTTTTTAGTGTACATCTTCCGGAATCGAGGGTTTTTCGGTAATTCTTCAATCATTATAATCGGCGTGTGGCAGTTTTTGAGGGACTGCCAATTACCTTCTTATTGCGGGACGCTTTTCCCCTGCTCGCGTTCTGCAGGGCCAGTTGCTCGTTATGATAGGAGGACAGGGGTTCAGCTGGAGTCATGGTGATATCGTCGGCTGCCCCTGGAGTCTGGTGCTCAGGCTCCGGTGTGTGAACTTGAGCAGGAGGGTTTGGGACCTCTGTGGCGGTGGATTCGGTAGTTTGTTCACAGTCTGGAGCTGGCGCTTGGACGGACAGCGCTGGGCGCTCTTCAGCAACCTCGACGGAGGAATCACTAGATTCAGACTCAGTTGAAGCGGAGACCTCGCCGTCAGTCGATGAAGTGGCTGAAGGGGTTTTGTGAGGCATGAAGGATTTCCGGAGCGGAGTGTTGCAGGAGCGTGATCCGTTTCTTGTCACGTTGTTTGCGGTGGAACTTCCGACGGGTGTCCGTAGCGTGACAGTGCCATGTGGGGTGGTTGGAGAGACCACATTTGCCGCAGGCAGGAGCGGTTTTACAATGTGCGCGAGTATGATCACGCTGCTTGCAGAAAAAAACAGAACTGTACCCGTGTCACGAAATCAATCCTAGTGGAGCTCAGAGCAGGATTTTTCATACGTTTTCCAAGAATCATATGGTCATTGAGAGCCAGAAGAACGAAGGTACTAGAGTAACCTACATCTCCACAGGTTTCTCCCTCATTGATGGGATCAGAGTACTGAAGGACTGAATGGGGGGACTCTCCGTGTTCGAGCTCCCAGAGGGCCTGGAGCAGGTCATCTTTAACCTTGTAGTGAGGTTGAATGATTCGAACGACAGCTGCATCCTGATAAGCGGGGAGAAACATCTTTTCGACCAGAAAAGTCTTACCGTCACCTACGCTATAAGACTGCTGGAAGCTGAGACAGAAGTCCTCCCAGTTGATGCCCATTTGTTCCTGGATTTTGGATTGCTGGTTGGCGTCAAATGTTTCCTCAAAGTAGGTAGTGAGCTGAGTAAAAGCGCCAACTGGGTTATCATCCAGGTCTGGCAGCGGAAATTCATAGTTGACCAGGTTTCTGTAGGCCAAATATTTCATGGAGCCGTCATGGTATGAGCCTGACCTGCGTAGAGTCAACCACGTCCAACTAAAACACGTCCAATGTATGACCATGGTCGAATTGGAGTAAATCTCCTTCCCATGTTTCCTTGAGCTCATCCTGAAAGTGGGACAGTGCGGCGTGGATCTCGTCAGCGGTAATTTCGACTGAGGATGTGACGCGGAATGCTGTCGCTGGGCCGTCCATGGCCTTGCCTGCATCCCCGATAGTTTTCCATTTGGCTTTCAACGCCTTGTATCCATCATTGTTAGTCGGCGCAATGATCGGAAGGGGATTGTTTTTGTATTTTTGTGTTTTTTCATTTTTTTCGGCTTTTTCATCTTTTTTGGTAACTAAAACGTGCTTAACTTGCAATTCCTCCTGCCTGCTCGTCTCTTCAAATTGAAGAAAATCGGCTTTGTACATTCCGTACGCCCGAGACACAACAGGAGAAGAACGGGAGAGTCTGGTGGCCCAGGATTGGGTCCTGGGGGGTCCCGAAGCTGGTGGGCCCTCAGCGGTACGAGGGTCAGGGGCTTTCGGGGCAATGTCGTTATCTTTATCCTTCTTATCTGGAAAAAAAACAAGATTCAATAAATACTGCTACTTGTCAATGATAGATGAGGAAAAAACACGGGTAGACATACCCGTGTTGAAAAGACCTCATTATTCACCCACTGGTTCCTAGAGCACACACATCACTTCGATGCGACCCTTCCAAAAATCCACACACCGCATTGCGTCGGCGTGATAGGCTTCCACCGAAGTGTTTCCAACTTTACCAAAAACTGGCCCCTAGCCACCAACCATGTTCGACGGCCGCGGGGAAACAAGAAATCTCTTATACTTAGGTGATCGATATCTCCTCTTGATCTGATCTTCTGCCAAAGAAAATCGAAAACCAAGCAGTCCTCGATCCAGTGTTCAATTGCGACCTCATATCGTTCGTGACAGAATGGACACGAACCTGAATGAGCATATAGCCTTACAAAAACCAAATGCGAGAACCGACTGAGCGCATCCATTCCAAAAGGATATTTGTAATAGGGACTTGCAACCTTTTTCCAATAAACTTTGACATATTCTTGTAACAGGGACAGCGCACCCGGTACAGCATCTATCTGTGCCGAATCCCAGATATAGGAACATACTTCGTACTAAAACAATTCTGAGCGACGATGGCGGAGAATATGGAAGCCTTCGAGTCCATGAATTCATGAGAAGCGATGGAATAAGACAGATATTTACATTTTCTCACTCGCCAGCATCAAACGACGTAGGTGAGAGAAAAAATCTGACATTATGGAACGACATTCGAACTCTTCTCAATTCTGCTAATCTGCCAGAATCTTTCTGGAGATCTGCTGCCAAATACGCGATCCATATCAGGAATCTCTTATATACAGAGAGGATAAAGGATTCGCCGTATCATTTTCTGTTCAAAAGAACTCCGAAGTATAAAAGATTACATACTTTTGGAACATCTGTGATTGCAACCCAATTGCCTTATGGTCCAAAACATGCTGCAAGGGGCGTGAAAGGCATCTATCTTTTGTTGATGATGGGAGGAACTGGTAGCAGCGTGAGCTGTGTAGTTCGCACGCATACTTTTCTCTCTTTCCAGGTATTCACGAAATCGTCCGTGGTAATGGTCTCCCTTTTATACACGAATTAATCTTGCAAGAGGTTGCATAGAGTTTGTGGGGAATGCTCCTTCGAATGCATAAAGGTCATGAAGAACGACAATTCTCATGCACGTATGACGATGAGAAATGACCTTCTTAATCAAAAGCGGAGTAACTGAAAACAGTAGTCCTTTCCTCTTGCAAACATGCATCCTAGTATCGGATCGCGGCTGATCCAATACACCGACATCTTTTACCCAGTGATGCTTCTTTTGGATGTATAATTTATGTGCCGTCAACCAAGGAATTTGTTGGTACACGGCATCTAGTATACCTAGATGATTTAGTATGCAGCAGAACCACGAATACTGATGATTTGCAAGATGATGCAGATGACATGCAAGATCTTGCATACGACGATCAGGATGAATCAAATGAGACATTTGAAAGTATTCCAGACAACGAATTGTCAACCAATAATGACATGTAGCTGAAAGAGAAATGTTAAACACACAGAATTTGATTTCTGATTTGAATAATCAACAGATGGAATTTGAAAATGTGGATCAAAGGAAAGATACCAGAACATTTTCAAGAAGTCATGAGGATGCACTACCAGTGAAAGACATCCAGAAATAACAAAATGAGGTTGTTTACTTGGATAAAGGAGAAGTGCAAGAACCTGAGAAAGATTACCAAGAAGAACAACAAGCGATGGTTCAAAGTGACTTGGATGAATCGATTGGCTCGAAAGAACAAGAGGTACTTGAAATGGACGAGACTGAACTGATGCCTGTTGAAGTACCGGAAATATCCTTAAGCCATGGAACGGAATCACAGGAAGAAGTTCCTGAAGAATCTGAACTCAATCCGGAAGAGTATTCAGATGAGATTCCAGCCTCTGACTTGCAAACCAAGGGATATGATCAGGATTCATTCTCAGAAGAGAATGAAATGCAAGAACGACAAGCAATAAGGTTGAGATTCCATCAAACTTAAGATCTGATCTTGTGGGAGAATCAAATACAATTGATCTTGATTCTGGAAATGTTGCTATGAGAACAAGGAAAAGATGCCGACCAGATGAATGGGACAATCTCAATACTGAAGAGGCAAAATTGAGGATCAATATGGTCGCATCAAAACCTGCAGATTTAGGAAACATTCATGATTATCACGATATTCATGTACCGAAATCATTCAAACAAGCGATATCTTGTGAAAAAGCTGATGATTAGTTAGGGGCTACTAGATCCGAGATCTGTTGGAATCCGGAATTGATATGCACGAATATGCATGGACATGCATAAGATATGCGAGAATATTCTAGAAGACTCCGGAAGGAGAACAATAGAATATTCTAGAAGAATGACAAGAAAACTATATAAGAACGCTAAGTATATAGGTTTAAGTATTCAATTAAGTGAATCATGGATTTCAACAGTTATAAAGTTAGCCTCCAACAAGATCGACTCTCAGAAAAGAATCACACCTGGGGAAAGCCTTTTGCGATAATGATAGTCACATCTTGAAAAAAACCTACCTACAAAGTGGGTCTTTGCGAAAAAGGGAGAACGCTACAAGGGAAGATTGGTAATACGAGGTGACCAACAAAGGTCATTCTTGTATAAAGAAACGTTCAGTCCGACGCTACGCTATGAGCTGCTCAGATTAATTCTATCACTTTGTTGTGAAACTGGAGAAAGGTATTTACGGATTACGCCAAGCTGGGAAACTTTGGGCTGATACATTATCTGAGTATCTAACATCCATTGGGTACAAAACATCACCGAGTTGTCCCAGTGTTTTCAAAAAGGGTGAAACCATTGTTTGCATCTTTGTAGATGACATACTGGTTTGTGCTCCAAACGATGTTGCCAGTGAACAAGCTATTCGTGATTTTCAAGGTCGGTTTGAAACCCGAGTCATAGACCCAATTCCCATAGATATAGGAATTGCGAGGGGTGAGAGGAAGAGTTGAACTTTCTTGGTTTCGAAATCATTCTGAGTTACAGTGATAACGAACTTGAGAGCTTGAAAATCTCAAAAGGTTTATATACTCTTCTTTTGAGATTTTCGAGGTCAAGAAAATGCAGATGAGAATTGGATCTCTAATGTATTTATCAGTCACATGTCGTCCAGATATTGCATACCCTGTTCAGTATCTCGCAAGATTTGTCAATTATCCACACAAGTGATTCGAGAAAAAGTTAACCAAGTTATCTCGTACTTGTTGGACACGAAATCACTTGGCTTGGAATACAGAAAACGTCGTGGTAAACCAGAAAGACTTGAAGTCTATTTAGATAGTGACTATCCTTCTGACCCAGTAGACAGAAAATCTCAGGGCGCCTTTGTGTGCATGAGGCAAGGAGCGCCGATATCCTGGAAGTTGGAGAGAACAAAGCTCACGACACAATCTTCTGCTGAATCGGAGTATATGGCATTGGTGATGACTTCAAACGAAACACGATGGTTAAACCAGGCTATACGTTTCTTGAAAGGAGGTGACCAATCCCCGCCACTGTTTTACATGGACAGTTTAAGTGCTATCAAATTGGCAAGAAATTGTCAATTTCACGCAAGAACGAAGCACTTAGATGAAAAACTCCATGTGGTACGGGATCGTCTGAGAGAAAATGAATTTGAAGTGAAATTTATTACTGGAAGAAATCAAGTGGCAGATCTGCTGAAAAAGCCTGTAGGAGCAGATGTGCTACGCTAGCTAAGACTTCTGAGAAACAAAAAAAACGTCAATAAATATCAGGCGTTGAGTGCGGGTATTTTTTTAAGTTTTGGATTTTTATGAAAGCAAAAGGACGAAAGAAATGTGAGGAAAACACTGTAGTAGGTTTACTTTCCTTTGTTGATAATCCATTGATTCCTTAATTGAATAATCAAAACTACAAACATTTACCTCCTTATATACTTTTTCTGGCTTACATTCTAGAACATTCTTTGTGCTTCTAAGAACATTCTAGAATGTTCTGCATATCACCTTGCATACATTACAACAAACACGAATTACGCAGAGTGCGTCGGTGTATTGGATCAGCCACGATCCGATACTAGGATGCATCTCGAATGCAATGCAAGAGGAAAGGACTATTGTTTTCGGTTACTCCGCTTTTGATTAAGAAGGTTATTCCTCGTCATCATACGTGCATGAGAATAGTCTATGCAACCTCTTGCAGGAGTAATTCGTTCAGTTAAGTAGCAGCTTCTGGTAGAAGTAATACATCATTTACCCGAAAAACTATTACTACGAACAGTTTCGTGAATACCTGGAAAGAGAGAAAACTATGCGCACGAATTACACAGCTCAAGCTTCTACCAGTTCCTCGCATCATCAACATATATTATGTATCACAGGAATATAATGGCTCCGAGAACAAGATTATCACCTAGGCATCAGTATGACTTCTCTGATGAGGATATCCGCCACAAATTTATATGAAATTGGAAATAAAAGGTTACCTGATTACCTGGAAAACGAATTTTATAGGCCAAGTTCCCATCAAAAATTTGAATACATGGAAAGAGACCAAGATACTGTATAAATTCCACGGCCAGATGCATACCTTCCTAAACAAAATCCAGAACGCTGTAAGAGATCAGAGAGCTATAATTTTGATTCGTCGACTTTGAACTGGTCCTCGGTAACTCCAGCACCCATTGCAGCTGTCGAAATCAGCCCACCAGTTGTCAGTCTCAACAAGCTGTCAACATATTCTGCACCAGACCATTTTTGGTGCTTGACAACTTCAACTCCACGAGATATCTCAGGTTCTTGAACCGTTTCTCCGTACGCTCTCATCCCTCTTTGAGAGTAATCTTTTGCAAAAGAATCGACTGCTAGAGCAGTGGTATGCAGTCCGGCCAGAGTTATAAACTGCCAGACATATCCGAGTTTAGCTAATCTCTTAATAAAGGTTTGTTGCTCTTCAGGTGACATAGCCTTAGTCCAATTAAAAGAAGGTGAGAGATTGTACGCTAACCATTGATTTGGGAATGCAGATTTCACACCTTCGGCAAACTTTTTCGCCTGCTCGTAGTCTGGCAGCCTTGATTCCATCCAGATTAAATCCGCATAAGGAGCGAACGCTCTCGCACGGTTGACAGCGCACTGAGTACCACCGCGGTATCTATAGTAGCCTTCACGCACTTTCGGGGACTCCCAGTCAAAAAATACATCTTTTCCTAAGATCTCGCGGGCAATTTTTTTTGCTTCCTTATGTGATGTATTACTGAGCGGATTAACCTTAGAGGTGAACGATGCGATTAACTCTGGAGCATTTGGCTTCCCGGTGTGTCTAATATCGTCGATCACCGCTTCGTCAAAAAGTTTTAGCCCCGCCTTGTCCATCCATTCAGCTTCCACTCTGATCAGCTCATCCCCTGATGCGCCATTTAATTCCGCCTCGTTCAAGACCTCAACCAGATCTTTCACCTCTGGGTTGGTCGCACCTACAATAAAGTAATGGTCACGATGGTCAATATTGGAAGTAATCAAGGTTGCCGCTTCCGAGTCTGTTCTGGCAACGCACAGAAGATCGGAGCCGAAAATGTCAGCTGACGCACGAATAGCGACAAGCCTGTTAATGTGTTCCTGAATGGGGACCAGAACCTTCCCAGCCATGTGGCCGCATTTCTTTGTTCCAGCAGCTTGATCTTCAACGTGTATACCAGCGCCCCCTCTTTCGATGAACATCTTTGTCAGCTTGATAACTGCTGTGAGTCCACCGTGTCCAGTATCGGCGTCAGCAATAATAGGTCTCATGAAGTCAATATAGGGAGTCTTGGACCTCTCTAAGACAGACTTACTGAGACGTTCTTCTTTTTGCTTGCGATCGTGAAAACACTGAGCAAAAAACAAGTGTTCCACTTTATTGGGCACAGTATCCATTGGGTAATCTGCCAAATCTGGAGACGGCTCGTTTGATGTAGATGCAGTGGACGAACATTGCCATCCCGAAACATAAATGGTGTCTAAATATTTGGCCATTTGAGCTACGTGAATGGGATCAAGAGCGCCAAATGTAAAAGAGGCAGTCTTATTCCTGTCGTGTTCCTCTAATAGCTTATAAAGTTTCTTTGCCTGGACATCAGATGGATACTGCGTCAGCACAGATCCACGGCGAGCAGCAATATCCTGGGCCTTATAAATTCTTTTGGTTTTCTCCCATCTTGGCTGTGACCACCATTGTTCGATTTGCTTGATTTCCCTTTCAAACTGCTTTTCTTCTTCTTGAGGATTCATGGATGATGTGAGAAAGTGGAGAATAAGAGTGATTTATATAGCCGTTGAAAGAACTCCATAAGCCCGAGATTACGTTATGCCGAACCCGGGCAACAGATGATCTGCATATGCATGCATGACTGATTCGGATTGTGGGGAGTATGGAATGGTGTACGGTTTCTCATCAGGCACAATTCTTTTTGAGTATTAATTGAGTCGTATCTTAGTTTCCAAATATTCTCTGGCAAATTTATCGTATGTATCCTTCTAGTTTCATTTCTCTTTCATAAAGACTAAAAGTGGACATAAATGGTGAAATCTTCTAGCACGTCCTTCATAAATGGTTTTCAGCAAGCATCTCTAACATTTCCGCTTCAATTATCTCATGTTCTTAGATAGTAGAGTTGAATTTTATGAGAGAAAGAATGCTCTACCGTTCCTTCTTGTTGTCATACAGCGGCATCCGGTGCTAAACCACTCACAACTATAATAAACTCTCCAAGCTATGCTAACAGAAACCTCATCAATGATAATGGAGAAAGTTTGACAGATGAGAAACTTTAGTATAATGTGGATCGCTTTTTCATTGAATATTCCAGCACGATATATGAAATGACATAAAGAAAATAATGCAAAAAAATAAAACGGTGGCACGATGAGATGCTCTTGTATTTAAAAATATTGGATTATTGGCTTCGGAAAACCATAAAATACGTGATCAGTTTGAGAGAGTCATTAATATATCCTCCGATACACGGTCATTTAATTGACGGAAATCAGAGAACATTGATCGATCTATGTACATACTAACAATGCTTAAGTGAAATCGCGTTATGCGCTGAAAACTTGTAAAACGTGATTGCTTTTTCTATTATTTTTAATTAATATACCAGTCTATTAATTCTCAGCTTTTTTGTTTTCTCTCTGAAATCCAAAAAAGGAATAGGTAGTAATAGGAATCGATACATATCCTTACACTACATGAGTGATGACAAATTCGGAGTAACTCACCTTTTACGGAGAAAGCTCCAATTCGACGATGAGAGGACATGGAAGAAATTTTCAGCAAGAAGATTGGAATTGATTGATACATATTCTCTATGCGAAAAGAAAGCTTCAGAACAAGATCATGAAATCAGGACATGCGCTGCGATACTGATGAGAGAGTTTGGATTTCCGGAAGATACGCTTTTGGATTTTGACAAGCTTGTAAAATGCGCGATACAAAGTGCTAGGAGGAATAGAAAGAGAACGTTTCGTCGACCGAAAGGCACGGAACCTCGATTTATAATCATGCAGCCTCCGTCAAAACAATCCCCTCCATTACCCAGTACGGAGAATAAGAAGGAATGTTTTCTCTCCGAATTTACGAAGTTGAATTCATCAAGTGAGGAACAGGCGGATCCACATACCAAATCACGACACTTAATGAATGCAGATTCCTCTTCTAAATTGGCGATAGACGCGCTTATTACGCCCACTTTACCATCGACTCCATCTCTTCCTTCTGTCTCGCAAATTAAGCTACCGGCTGACCGGATGATCTCACGGGAAAACCAAGAGATCGATAAACTGCTACTCTTCATCAAACGATCGAAAACCTGTTTTCATTTCACGAGCTCCCAGGCAGATTCTACGTTATTTTCCTTGGATAATATCGAAACTCTTGGAAAATCATGCGTCTGTTCATCCTTGGTTTTGACGCTAGAAAGAAACTTCAGCGAAATTTCTCCATCTGCAATGAGTTATCTCCGAATCAAATTACTAGGAGATTTCATGCTCAGCAGAATACTGAAGAGTTTGGATAATAACTCACTGGAAGTTTTGATGTTAAGTGAGTACGCCGGAGCTCAGCTTTTCCAGAAGCTAATTGGTGGGTGTGTCAAGGATTTTGGATTCGATGCGATTTTGAACCCCTTAAGTGAAATTTTCCGTGCCATTATAGTTCGAGACTATCCCTTGATCTCGAAATCAAACGATTCTTCCTCTGTTGACAGACCCAGCGACAGAGTTGTTCGACTGCATTTTCTGGACAAAACGCTCAAATTTCATTATCCAGCATCGTCCTCTAGTCCTCCTACGCATCTGGAGCTCATTGAGAACGGCAAGGCTGCTTTTAACGTTGTCTCTGGAATCAAAATTATCAAAATAAGAGAGTTGCCTTCCAGAAAACAGCTCAACTCGGATGATGAAGTTGAGAAATCATTCAGTCGAGATGGAACAATTGATCTGGAGCTTTATTACCCAGAGACAACATCGTCCCATCGTAACCCTATCCTCCCTTCGTCATCAAGTTTCTCACCCCCGATCAACAACCAGAAAAACAATACTGTTGTGTTCCAACCACTTCTATAGATTCTCTGTAACTTCTCCATCAAATGCCTTTGCTTATGAACAGGCCCGATTATAATTCAGTTTACACCAAGTGGAGATTGCTATTCCTTGTTCATTATCATGAAAGATATCTAATTATTTATTTGGACTGCGCAAAGGAGACTCATTACGAGGAAATTACAAAGAAGGGATAGACCTATCATT
>PPLB01006351.1:0-11256 GCA_003706365.1 Citeromyces siamensis
CTGCTCACCTCGAAATTTATGCCATCGACCGACAGAAAGCCTACAACATACAAGCCACCAAATCCGTATCCTCCTCTATCGACTCAAGCTTCCCCACAAAAGATATCACTTCTGTCCCGAATCGCCAAAGACTGAATATCAGTTCTATCATCTCACGTTTACCTACCACGCCTGTCTCGCCCAAAAAAAATTGAAATTGAAAGAAAAAAGTCCTTCGCTCCAGCCGAATCCAAAACATCCCAAAGTCAAACCTTCTCTGTTGAGAAACTCAGTAACATCCCAAAGTCCATTTCTCCGGTCTAACTCAAAATCTTCCAAAGTCGTTATCTTGCCGCTGAAAAATCCAAATACAAAGTATGCCGCCGATTGTCTTGTTCAAGGAAAATTGTTAGAACAAACTTTCTTCAAAAATTGCTAGCGTTTGTGTATTGCTATTAATTTATTGCTTATCACTTGAATTTGTACCTTCCCAAGAAATAAGGATAGATCCCACACATAGAAGGTTTAAAACCTGAAGACGCGATGAGTGGATCGTTATGAAAGCAAAATTCCATTGCCACAAGAACTAATCAGCGACGAAAGTTCCGAGAAATATAATTCTGAAAAACGAAAAAAGATGAAGAAGGCCGCAATGAATGAGTATACAGGTTTTTTCTACACCTTTGAGAACCGCAATAGCATTATTTTATTCAAAAATGTCGATTCTTGTTCATTTCATATGAGTCAACCATTCTAGATCTCGGGCATGCAATGAACCACTTCGAATCACCCTAGATCTCACGCTTGGGCGCTCTCTCCATTATGGGGCGGTATTGCATAAAATGCTCTTGGAATTGTGCCCATGGCGAATACACAGAATATATCAGTGTGCAAGAAAGTTGGGTGTGTAGGAGATAGAAACTGTTTAGGTCTTAGTTAGTAGGAAGCTTTGAAAATCGGAACGATTGCATAGTCTGATTTCCTCATATGGCCTCCCTCTGTCAGACTCTTGACGACTGAACTCTGGTTGATTGGAAGGGAAAAGGTTCTTTCCCCTGGATATAGACGAAAAAGTTAGGAAAAGTGGCAGATTATATACGGCATCATCTGATCAACCCAAAATGACACATCCACTGCAAACAAGGTGAAGGAAAAAATTGCCTCAAAAGAAAAAAAAGTACCATCAAAAAAAAAGAAAAAAAAATAATAAAAAAAAAAACACAAGTAGTGTTGGAGGTTAGGTGGGAGGCTCGCTATACCCTTGTGACATAACCCCAAGGCTTATTTATTCAAATACCACAACTCTATATATAGTGTCGTTTGGTTTCCGGAGTTACAGAGGCTATAATTCATTATATGCACATATGGATGTGCATATCCACTGTTCAAAAGCAGTTCATCTTTGTGATGGTTTCGAAATCACGGGTAACGATGAGAATAGACTCATCTTTCAGGCTCCCTGAGGCTCCTCGAGGCTCTAAGAAACATTTTGCGTATCCATACACCACCAGATGCTCATGGTGGTCCAATCTGGACAAAAGAAGCAGAAATTAATCATCTGAATAGACCGATGTGTTGGCTGCGTACTCGAGTTTCGCGTAGTGTGGATACTTCTGTTTTTAAAACTAGAGATTTTCGTGCATGCAGGAGCCGCATTGTGCGCTTTTGTAACCTACATATAAAAGGCGGGAAACCCTTTTGATTTGGTACAATGACAGACTACACTATCACGCAAACCACGACATCTAACAACGCCTTCGACAATGCTCCCCGTTCATCTTCTAATCAATGTGAAACTGCCAAAGAGATCGATTGGTATTCTCTAGACGGAAGGAGATCGTGGGCATACCTCTTTGCCAAATGGTTTGAACAACAGTTGAACGATCCCATTTTAGAAAAGTATGATTATGGCCTTGTGCCAATCGATGCCTTTGAGGCATTTAAACACATGAACCCTCTGTGTGTCATTGATATGCTGACAGGAAGAATTGTGAGTAAACCAGATAAGAAGAGCACCATCAGCAAGGCTTGTTGCCTCTTCCAGGAACATGGAGTTCTTACCAAGCAACATCTTGCATCACGTAGAGCTGCAGCGTATTATCACCTTAAAGTGGTTGGAAGAGAGGCTGATGATGCGGTTCTAAAAAAACATGGTTTCGGCCCAGTTCCAGATGCTGCTCTGGCTTCTTATGCTGACATAAATCCCCACTGGGAACCAGATCCACGTACGGGTCTTCCGTATGACAATAGTTTGGACTACTTGGAAGATCCTCCACAAAGCGTGCTCCTTCAAAAACGGGGATTTGCGTACATCGATTTGATAACAACTGGGAGACGCCGTCCTGATGCTACGCTAGACAAATTTGGGTGGGGCCCAGTTCCGTCTTGGGTTCTTGGTGAATTCTCCGACGTAGAGTTACCATACCAAGTTGACCACACAACCGGGATGTTGAAATCCGTGAATCTCGAGCTACTGGAACAACTTGAGGACAGTGATGCCAGAAATTGGTATGTGATCGATCCCCACTGTAATGCAAAAGGAGATCCAGAAGATATTTGCGAATTCAAGCGCTCTTGCCAACAGGGAGATACCACTGCGGGTCCACACGAACTAGAAGATTGGAAAAGATGCAGCGTTGAATTCAGGAAAAATTTGAGCAAAGTGCAGGAATTTTATGAATCTGAGAGGTTGAACCTGCCTTCCAACGACAGCTTTAAGCCGGAGAATGCTATCAAGCCTCTTCTTATTGAAGACAAAATGATAATGTCTGTCAAGGTTACAAGAGACATCGAAGAGACCAGATTAAGCTCATTCAAGACTCAGAAGACAACACGCTGCCATAATCTGATTGAAACGGAGAAAATAGCGCCATTGCTCGACAATTTTCTCAGGAGGTGCGAAAAAAAAGCTGCCAACGATACACTTCCTGAAGACAGGCAGAAAAGTACAAGAGAAGTCAACTCTAGAAACCCAGGACACATGAAGGAAAGAGACACAACAGAGGTTCGGACATGTCTACCAAGCGAGGATAAATTGAGAGAAGAAAGTCCAGTGGTTTCAGAGGTGCCAAACGAAAATATACCGCATGACAATGCTGAGAACCAAGGAACAAGAATGTGCTTCCTCTGGAAACTCTTTCAAAATGTAAAGGCGACTTTCAAGAGCTCCCTCAACACATTATGTTATACAAGTAGCCTTAAGAGGGAACCTGTCTTCAATGTCGAAAATGGCGTCAAACGCATAGAGGTAACTTCCAGCTGTTTTTCCAGATGGAGGAGAATCAAAAGCTGGAAATTAAAATCACTTAACGGGTGTGATAAGACCCCACGGCTCTTTCACATTCTATTCCTTTTTATTCCTCTGCCATATTTTCGGAAGTTTGGGAAGAAAAAAACACGATCGAAATCAGAAGGACCATGGCTTGATCTTTTCGCCCTGTTGGGGCAACGACTGGACTTGCCGAGGAGGAAAAAGAAGCGACGAGGAAGTCGTAGGGGAAGGTGTGTCAGAGACAAAACGACAAGGGAAAATGCCAAACAGAGGAAAAACTTTCAACAAATAGGAAAAAGGCTGACAGTTACGAAAGTGTTTGTGAGCTGCTTAATTGGTTTCTTGGGATTCTTTAGGACATCATGATGGCTCAACCCATCAGCAACCGCGGTTCAACCAGTTTGACGTCTAAAAGTTGAACAAGAACACTAAAGATTCGCAAGCCAAACACCAACAACACCAAAAACACCCGAGCTTAGGAGGAAGTAAAGCCGTTTCACATGGGGGTTCAGGAAAGACGATACTCCTCCAACAACCTTTACGAAGATGGAACTCGAGCGCTGCCGCTCTCGTTCGAGTCCGCGAGATTTCCGACGGAATCCATCTTGCATAACCTAAAAGCCTTTGAAAGCTTTTCCAATGATTCCTCAAAGTCGATGATGCTCCCCGAAAGTTCCATTTGAGCGTCGTAGAAATTCCATTCACCTAAAGTGGGGCCGAAGTCTCTTAGAACGATTACTGTATATCTTCCAACAACCTAATTGCTTCATATACTAAAATTGGTCTAGATCATTCTGAAAATTGGTTAGTGTATCAACACAGCCATGTCTCGTTCGTTATCGCACTCCGTCAAAAACTTCAGGTACGGAAATAAATGTGGTCATATTCAGAATTCTGAAATTACTATTCCAACTACAGCTGATGCTTGATTATAAACCTACAGAGAGAAAGAAGGGTACGCAACATACACCCGATCTCAAGAAGGTCCTATAACAGGCATTAATGAAGGTGACAGATAGACTGAAAGAGTTGGAGTTATTTTCCAAAAGGTCATTCTTCGATGAGAACATAAATCTAGATATATCACCAACCTTGCGTAACAACACGCGCCCATTAACGCGTCTTTCGTTTCTCGGACTGACTTCTAAATTTATTATTGAAGTAGATATCTTAATCCGGAAAGCTTCAAAAGGCATAATTCATAAGGTATTCTTAATTGAGTGGATTTTTGTTATTATGAGTTTCAATTTCTGATGCAGCGATATAGATTTATAGTCTTTTCTGGAATCACGTCTATGCCCCAGTTTACCCTATTTACCCCTTAAAATTATGGAAAACGTTAATAGCTTACTCAGTAACTAGACCAGCGTTGGCTAGTTCCACGACAACAGCAGTGGGATCTCTGATTGTCGTTTCTTTCACTTCGGGGTCATTTAGATTTACCGAATTAGGAACATATGGACAAAAGTTATCGGAATCCGATGGATCAAGGATGCGCATGAAATGATTCGAAGACACAGACTTGTTTTGTAGCATGTTTTTCAGAGAAAGACTTCACTTGAGAGACGCGATCTCTAGTTTGTCTCACGGGTTTTTTTAACTAATTATCCAGATCAAATCAATGCACTAGAATGAGCCCGGCGTGGATACGAGTAACCAGTAACATTCTTCAAAATGTATGCGGGGGAGTTCCAGATATTCACAAATCTAATATTCTGGTTCAAAACACATTCTAGAGAACAGAAGCATAATCAAAATAGCACAGGTCTCTCCTACCTTAACAATGCGATACAGCCCTCAATTCAAGTTGGGATTACCCCAACCTTGATTAACTGGTTATTGTGTGTGGGGAAGATATTTCTGGGAAAGAAACATTATATTTCATCACCATGGTAAATATTTGACGTACATTCGATGGAATCACATGATCTATTCAAACCAATGTTCCTGACAGTAGTGCACGCCATCGAATTGGAGGTCATTTTGTAAAGAAATATTCCGGTCAACCTCGATTTAGCCCATCGCTTTCTCAAACGGGTCTGGTAAAGTCTGACATCTTCCACTTAGCTTTGTTCTCGTCTGCCTTCAAAGGCATTATGGTAACAGCATAGTTTCGTTATGAACCAGGTAGGGTTTATCTACATCTAGTTACCATAAGCGCCAAGTGTCGAGATTATCGATGTATTGGATCTAGGATGCATGTCGAATGCAATGCAAGAGGAACAGATATCGACCACCTAAGAAAAAGAGATTTCTTGTTTTACCTGTGGCCGTCGGAGATGGCTGGTGGCTAGGAGCCGGTTTTCGATAAAGGTGGAAACACTTCGGGTTGAAGCATACCACGCAGATGCGACGCGATGTGTGGATTTTTGGAAGAGTCGTATCGAAAAGATGTGTGCTCTAGGAACCAGTGAGTGAGTAACGAGGTTTTTTCAACACGGGAAGAGATACCCATGTTTTTTCCTCGTCTATCATTTACAGGTATCATTATTTATTGAATTTTCAACAGCTGTAATCGATTACGCGCCTTTTATTAAGTCTTTCCTTGTGAGTTACTCTTGCATGAGAATAGACGTTCTTCATTTTAATGCATTCGAAAGAGCATTTCCCCGCCCTATGCGTCCTCTAACAGGAGTCATTTGTACATAAAAGTGGGTAAAAAGACTCCAATTAAGTAGCAGCTTCAGGTAGGATAACCAATATTATGAAAGGTTACTTGAATACCTGGGAACAAACTATGAATCGGATCAAGCTGCTCAAGCTGCTCCCAGTTCGTCGCATTTTCGACAGCACTCCTTCGAATGCTATTCTTATGCACGGGAGATCTTGAAGAATCTTTTTAATCAGAAGCGGAGACTTCCTGAAACTTATAAACTGCATTCCATATGCATCTCGGTATTGGATTGCGGCCGATCGGTGCACTGACGACTACTGCATGTGTTATCACAATATGGGAGATTAAGTTACTAAAGATGTCGTCGAACCTCTAGAAATATAATCCACTTGATTGTTGGTCAGAAGGATATTGGCTAGAAAACGACTACAAAACACCTTGTATCTAAACAAAGATTGACTCCTGTCAATAATCACTTAGGAAGGTGTTTGTTTCGTAACAAACAAATATTCTTCAGGGAATAACTTTTATCGTACAGAGAGAGAGTTATATTCCTGACGATTATGATAATGTAGTCCTGTTGGATGATAGTGACGAGGCTTTTAACTTGTAACGTCAATAATCTAAAAGTGTCATTAAGAGCAGCAAAATCTGCCATAGCGTACAAATTCGGATTGGTGGTTTTTAACCATTGCGCAACAGGTAATTATTTTATGTAACAATCTCGTTGCTTCCATTCATTCGTAAGGACATCCCACATTTCACAAAGAGTGACTACTCATGTTTCACAATCGTCATCACATAGCCCCAACAACGCATTCAAACATTTTTCCAATTTTTTTCTTGCAACATTAACCACATCTGAGCCTTTGGATGTTATGCCACATCTGTTCCTACTGGTGATCCTCCAAACTCCTCCTTCTCAGCTCAGTACTGCTGAGCTTCCCTGTCCAGTTGTCCGAACGGGAGCCTCCGAGTACTTGGATCGTGTGCACCGCGAGCTTGTGCCAGCCCTTTTTCAACCTCTCTTTATTTACCACGTCCGCACCCTTTTCGCTTTCGGCACTCACCACCAATGCATCAATCTCCTCGATAGTGGCTGTAGGCCCGCACACGTCCTCAATCTTGTAAACATCCACTTTCAGGTGTGGCTCCACAAAACGGAGAAACGACCGCACCGAGGTTTCGCGTTCTTGAAGGCTTTCCAGTGCTTCACGATATTTTTTATTCTTCAACAGTGCCTCGCCAGTAATCCCCACGATGAGAGTTTTCCTGCTGAGAAACGCAGCCAGTGAGAGAAGAATCCGGTGCCCGTCGTGCAGGTGGTCGAACGTGCCACCAACAGCGACCGTGTTGTAGGATTGGTACTCTTCTGCAGCTTTCTGCCGACTGGTTTCGTCTGCAGACTCATCTCGAACGACGAGATCGTACGTGTCTTCTACGCGACGGTCTAGGTTTTCTACAGAGTACGTTACTTGGGTTTGCCGGACACGCTTGCCCAGTCTTTGCGATTCCAGTCTTACGAAATCGTACACTGTAGCTAACACGAGCTGCAGCTCACCCGACGACCCGCCGGTTTCT
This sequence comes from Citeromyces siamensis, assembly GCA_003706365.1. NCBI lineage: Eukaryota > Fungi > Ascomycota > Pichiomycetes > Pichiales > Pichiaceae > Citeromyces > Citeromyces siamensis. The sequence goes on from PPLB01006351.1 coordinate 7,446, forward strand.
ACACAAACATCTATATACGCGTCTCCCTGGGCTTTGGTTATAGCAGAGGAGAGCAAGCCCTTATATCGATCCGTTTCCAGGGCACTTTGAGCAATAACCACGAGTAGTCTCATGGCATCCTTGCACCTTCATCTTGGTGTATGTCAGCGTGGGAAGCAGTTCAAGCACAGCGGGCGGAGGGCAAGTATGTGCCCCGTGTGCGAATGAGAGCTGCATTGGCGGACGCTGGAGAAATTTCTGAGGAGGAGAAACAGCGGCTTAAATGGACGAACTTGGGGAAATCCATCAACGGACTCATAAACAGGGTAAATACTGCCAATTTGCAGTCGATCATCGTTGATTTGTTCAGGCTCAACTTGCAGAGGGGGAGAGGTATAATTGTGAGGAGTTGTATGAGGTCGCAGAGTGCGGCTGTTGAGTTTACGCCGATTTATGCGTCGCTGGTGTGCGTTTTGAACTCCAAGATGCCCGAAATCGGTGAGTTGCTCGTGTCGCGGCTGATCTGGTTATTCCGGAACGCTTATAAGAAGAATGATAAACGCTCGTGCAAATCGACGCTTTGCTTTATAGCGCACTTGTGCAATTTCCAAGTTGCGCACGAGATTATAGCATTGGAAATCGTGCATCTCCTGCTTGGAAATACGACGGACGACTCTGTCGAATTGTGCTGTGAGTTTCTCACGCAGTGCGGTGACTTTTTAATGCATATAAACCCTGGGTTGACTGGCAAAGTGTTTGAAAAGCTGCGATACATCTTACAGGAGGCGCAGGTGTCGGAGAAGGTGCAACATGCCATAGAGAAGCTGTTCAAGCTGAGGAGGACAGATTTCCGGGCGTATCCTGCGATACCGGATAACCTCGACTTGACTGCTGAGGAGGATATGCTTACCCACACGGTTGGCCTTGCCGACAAAGTGGACTGCCACGACGAGCTCAACCAGTTTCAGTACGACGAGAACTACACGGAGAGCGAGAATAAGTACAACGAGTTCATTCGGGAGATTCTCGGGGAGGAGGAGGAAGAGGAGGAGGAAAACGAAGAAGAGGAACAAGAGGAACAAGTATTGGAGGATATGACTGACCGCGGCATTTCTGAGTTTCAGAAAAATGTCTATCTTGTGATCATGTCGAGTATGTCGCATCATGAGGCCGTGCACAAGCTTCTGCGGCTCAAGCCCGAGGTGGACATGCTCGAATACAGAATTGCCGATATGGTTGTCAAGTGCTGTTCTCAGGAAAAGACATACACGAAATACTACGGCCTCATCGGGGAGAAACTGTGCGGCTTCAATGCACGGTGGGAGCAAGGTTTCCAGCAATGCTTTGGCGATAACTACGACTCTATACACATGTTTGAGGCCAACAGTCTGTCCAACATCTCGAAATTCTGGGGCCACATGCTCGCATCCGATATGCTCGATTGGTCGGTGCTACAAAGAGTGGTTCTCACAGAGGAGACCACCACCTCGGCGAGCCGTGTGTTTCTCAAGTTTGTGTTCCAGGAGATGGTGGCCGAGCTCGGGCTTGTGCGGTTGAAAGAGCGACTTTCCGAGGACTACGTACGTCCGTTTATATCGGGCATGTTCCCTGACGATGGTAGTGATCACCTGCGTTTCGCCATAAACTACTTTACCGCGATCGGTCTGGGCTCGCTGACCGAGTCCATGCGTGATAGTCTGAGGCGGCTGCAGATACACCATGCAAGATCTAGATCTAGATCTAGATCCAGATCCCCCAAAGTGCAACATACGTCCGAGTCTAGGCAGAGACCCCCGCATGAACTTGCATACGATTAATACGTGGATTACTTGCATAACGCGGATCGCGCGCAGCGTGCATGTTCTCGAACAGTCTGTGCATAAAACAAACCCCATTCGAAACAGACTCCAGATCAACTTTCTAAGCATGAAACTATAAAAAATATATTGAAACAGGAGAACTTAAGGAGAGACATCCTGAAAATGAAACACGTCAAAATAAAATAAAAAAAACCTAATTTGAGAGAATTCCCCAGTATTGTTCAGCGTTGAAAGCGCCTGGTTGTTTCCACATATCGTTGAAAGCTGTGAAACCGATGGCGGAAGAACCGCACTTGTCAGAGATGGAGTTCATGGCAGCCTCTTGGTTAGACTTTGATGGGACAGCAACGTTGTTGGAGTCACCCTTGGATGGCCAGCCAGTCTCGGTGATAAACACATCTTTCTTTCCACCGCAAGCGGACCACACTCTTTCGATTTGGAGCAACAGCCAGTCACCGGATCCAGAAGCCTCGATATAGCCATCAAAGAAGGCGTGCGCGTTGACAGCCATGTAGTCTGAAGCATCGCACAGGTCTGGGTTGTTGATCACAGCGATAAAAGTGTCGACAGACACAACCTTTCCGGAGTAACCCGCAGACTGCAAAGCAGATCTTGCAGTGTCAACGTACTGCTTGATTTGGGATGGCGTAGCGGAACCGGCATTGACCAGTTCGTTGCCAACAGAAACAGTGTGAACATCGTTCCATGATCCATAGGCTTCAACGGCGGACTGGATAGTGCTGACACAGGACTGAATAGAGTTGACATCGAAAATGCCCAGAAACAGTTTCTGGCCATCGGCCTTGGCCTTGAATACGTTCTCCACCTGGTTGCAGTCGGTTCCGTACAGTCTGATGATTTCGTACGAGCTGAGCTGACTCACCTCGGACGCCACTTGGTCAGCGGACTTGCATCCTCCGTTGTCGGAGTATGGAGAGTAGGTGATACCCTTGAGGCCGGAAAAGCTGCCAGTAGGAGAAGCACTGGACGAGGTAGAGGCCTCAGTGGAAGAAGAACTGGACGAGGAAGAGGCCTCAGTGGAAGAAGCCTCTGCAGAAGAGGTGGAGACAGCCTCAGTAGAAGATGCAGAAGATGACTGAGAAGACAAAGTCACCGATGGAACAATCTGAGGAGCATCAGTGTAGGCGGAACTAGAGACAGACGATGCTGGGTGGACGTCCTGCACGGTTTGCGAAGTCCCGCCAACGGTGACAACCTGGGTCTGTGTCACAACCACAACATCACGCTTGTCATGGAGGTTGTGGTGGTGTTTGATTGGGCGAGCGAAAACGTTTTCAACGAGGGCTGAGGCAGCCAGTGCTGAAAGAATGAACTTGTATTGCATCTAAACGGGGTATCGATTTGGCAAAAGGAATGGACAGAGTTGGTACTCCAGGTGTTGGGTGCAAATGGAGGTGGGAAATCTGTGCGCTTTTATTCTGCGGAATTTCCCTGTGTTTACAACTGGTTTCAAGGGATGATGCATCAGGTGCGCGCGATCTTGCAGGTGCATGCATCAGATTTTTTTTTTTTCTCTCCTTCCATCTTCCACCCGTGCGCCCCCTCAGCCCCTTCATTCCCGCGAGGTTTCTACAAGGAAATAAGGGACTATAGGTCAGCCCGTTTGTCGTCTCTTCGGTTTTGACCCAGCAAAGTCGTCGATGAAAGGTTCATCCCTTCTCGAAGGGATGAATCTATGCAGGATGCGTTGCAGCATGCATAGATCGACTTTTAATTGGGCGCCGAAATAACGCCATTACTGGTGTTACTCTCTTGACGCGGGGCTCGTGTCACAGGCGTTCTTCAACAAACGCTTTCCCCACTTGTAACCACCTAGTCACATTGTGTCAACATTAGAGTGTTTACCCTTTTCCCCTTTCGGAAACGGCGATTGGTCTAGATCATCTTGGCAGCCGATCTGAAACATCTCACTGGGACGCAGTTGCTGGTCGTTTGGTGATCGGTACTTTTTTGTCGATCGACACTTTCTGGTGAATCAGCCGGTAGATGCT
>PPLB01006351.1:11317-25119 GCA_003706365.1 Citeromyces siamensis
CTGTAGCTTACTTCGGCCGTTTCTCCGTCTCTGCGGACCTGCTACTGATATGACAGTCCGATATGGATGATTACTGGACCAAAAATGAGAGTTTCCTTTAGCTGGACGATAATGTTGGTGGGAACCTTGGGAGGCCGAATACGAAGATTGAGTTTTTCGATGACTTGGCGAGCCGGCTGTATCAAATGCAGTGTCTGACATTCACTGAACTACAGCGGCAGGGTTTCCCAACCTGCTGGTTGTAGAACATTGCCAAGCTATATGCATGAAATTTTTTAGAGCCTATTGATCTTCAAAATGATCAGATGGTTGCTCTTCATCATTTGTATTAGAGCAAGTCCCTACAGTGACGATGTGCTTCAAATTTCAGGCAGCTCCCCAATCGAAAGGAGCTGCTGCCAACCACCAGCAAATTTTCTCCGAGAAGTCGGTTCCAGCGTCTTGTATATGGTCCAAAAAAAGGGAAAAAAAAAAGGTATAGACCATGAGATTAGGAAGCTTGGTTCATATGTTTGTTTAAATGGCATCCTAGGGGACTCGAACTCCTAACAAAGTATATATTTTTTCGAAACACAGTCTTGATGTCTGGATGATGTGAGGATGGTCAATCTCATTCAGCCTCAATACGACATCGTGTAACTATTGTTTTTGAAGTTTATTCTACAAATAAGAGAATGCGCCAGACAATTAGAATAAACTTGTAATTTGTTCTTTAAAACGAGCGCTGATGAGGGTAATTTAATAGTATTTAATCTCAACGTGAATGCAGACAATCCCAATATTTAATTGAGATAATAAAGACGTCTTCTCAAGGAGTGTCTTGAAGCACACCTTATATGCAGTCTGGTGAATAACGTACAAAAGCACAATTCCAACCTCGCATCTGCGCTATAAATATGGGTTTGATAGAGCTTCCAATATTCACCCCCACATTAGCCGAATACTTGAAAGTTATTGGCATGGGTATGATGAGGTTAAATCAACTAAAGAATAAAGTAGACAATTCTGCTCAACGAATTAAATGCCCATTATGTTATGCTCTTCATATTATTCATGCTTTGGATAACGTTCTTTTAGTTGCACACAAATTTATCACCACATATATAAGACATTAGAAATCAAACATCGCTTTTTTCACTGTTAGAGAAGGTGTATATTCACAGGTGGGAAATGATTCTATCCAGACACCGCCTTGAGTATGGATCCAAAAATTCAAGTAGAGGTAGACCCTAATGAGGACACTGAGTGGAATGATATTCTACGGTCCAAAGGAATCATTCCAGAAAAGGAACCTGACCAAACTGAACAGCTGGAGGAGGCACTTGCGGAGGCAATACGGAAGCAAGAGGAGAATAGGTTGGAAGACAAGGACATTGACGAGCTGGAAGCCCTAGAAGATGATGAAGACGACTATTTTTTAAATTTTTATAGACAGAAGCGGATCTCTGAGATGCAGAAATTGCAGGAAAAATCGCGTTTTGGGATGGTGTACTCTGTCGCTAAGCCCGAGTACCAAAAGGAAGTGACCAATGGATCTGTCGATTGTTTCGTCATGCTGCATATGTCTCTTTCAAGTATTTTACAATCTCGTATTTTGGCAGCACACTTTGAAGTTCTTGCCAGTGTTTTCCCGGAGATAAAATTCTGTGATATACCAGCGAACAGGGCCGTGGAAAACTACCCTGAAATGAACTGTCCAACGCTCATTGTGTACCATAATAAGGATGTGGTGAAACAGTACGTGACTTTGGCGCAACTGGGAGGAAATTCCACCAGATTGAGCGATTTGGAGAACGTTCTCGTTGATGTCGGAGCTGTAAAAGATTCGGACAAGAGATTGACACGGAACCAGGAGGATGAGGATGTTGAACAGACTCATACGTTACGTTTTGCGAAAAAGTCGCTGCGAGAAACGGAAGACGATGATGATTTCTTTGACTGAGATTTCGAGGTGGAAAGGAACACCTTCCTCTCTTGTCGACACTGTGAACTAGATAAAAAAGAAAAAAAACATGTATACAAACTTTCCAAGATGGCAATTTCTTCTCTCTCGCGCGTCAATGAATAAATTGCATTTCCAACTTTGGGTGTCTGTATATTTCTTTGTAGGGATCAACTTTGCGTATGTCGTATTGTTTGTTGGTTTTGCAATAGTGGAGTCTTCACATGTGAGGATAAAGTGGAGACTATGAATATTGATATGGCATCCATCGTGACCAGATGATCATGCTGGCTGTTCTGCTCGAGATTTTCCTGAAAGAAGAAAAAAGACAAAAAAAATATAAAAAACACTTACTCTCGAGAGTGAATTATTGTATCACATTTAGAAGTTTTTCTTAAAACAGCCTCTTTCCATAAACTGTCAGAAAATTTGGATTCCCGTCTATTGTATACGGTGACGGAGGACACGTTCCATGTTCCAAATGCATGCTCAGTGTCCATGCGGCGGGCAGTCTGATATCAAAGTTTTGTAAATTTTCACCCTTGGTTCCACAACCGTCGCAAACGACAACGCTCTTGGCATCGGAATCAGACACAGCTCAGCCACCATTGTCCACGCATCAGAGAAATCCAGAAGGCTAAATTTGATGCACTATGTAAAATAAAAGATATGCTTTTGTTTGGAGCACCTGCTCAGTTGATATACTTGTGACGAGGTCGTCATCGCACTTGAACCACGATCCGTTGCGGGTCTTCACCATCGATACGTAATGGCCTGTGTTGACAGAGCCAATGTGGCACACCAGCGCGAAAAGCTCGTAGGTGAGCTTCTCAGACGGGTTAACCGTGTAACCGGACATGTCGATAAACAGCGGGAACTCGATGTGAGTTTCTATTTTGGTCGAAGTGGCGAGGTGCTCAAACCGTTTGAGTTGGATAGCCACCACCGGTGGGATCCTCTTTATCATGAGCTGCTTCAAAGAGGAAGTTTGGCGATTGCACGAGCTGCAATGCCGCGAAACGTCTAGCTTTTCGGGATGGGTGAACCGATCCAGACAGTGAGTAAGCGTAATTGTTTTCTGTGTCAGTTCAAGTGACAGATCCAGCATTGGATCCACTGTAATTGTTGTAGCACCACACTCTGAGCATGTCACTGTAGATTGAAGCTCACCAGAAAAAGTGGTGTGGGTGATACACTGGCATTTGGAGAAATCGTTACTCTTGGTCTCGAAGGACTGATGCATCTCCTCGAGGAAGAACTGCCAAAATTCATGTGCATCCTGCTCAGAGTAACCGGCCAGTGATTTCTTGATTTTCCACGCAGCAGTCAGCAGCCCCACTGGGCCGTAACCCTTGGTGGACTCTACAGTGTAAAACTGCTTAAAAATTTCGTCTAGGCAACACGTGAGACACTGGTCCATGGGTTTCTGGCATCTCATAGCATGTCTTCCAGTCAAGAAATAATCTCTGATGAAACAGTTGTGTATAAAAGTCTGTAAGATGGATGACATAAAACAAGTGGATCCCATATTGACAAAACCCCGAAGCCCAAAAGATGTTCTAAAAGCGGGCAGCGAGCTATTTGCCTCCACAAGCTCTTTCTCTTTATTATCCTTGACAGTTATCGCCTCGATCTGCAATCCGGGGTAACTGCTTATGCAGCCTTCTCGTACTATTCGAACTCTTACGCTCTCTAAAGCCGGATCGCCTACATAGTTTTCGCATCTAAAACACATTAGATGACTTGAAATGCTGTCTATTCCTGTTTGTTAGACGTAAGGGGTTCATGTAGCTCACCGAAAACATGTCCCGAGGTCCTCATGTGCAGTGGTGCATGATGATGAGACCAGCACCCGATATGCGAGCACTGGAGGCACATAAACATAGACCCGACACAACTGTGACATTGCTTGCACGAAAGGATCTGAGATCTCAGCTGATACACCTGTGAATCGTTAAAACTAGTGCTCGACATAGCTACCCGCACAGCCAGTTCATAGTTTCTGTAAACAGCATTCTTTGATGGCGACGCAAGGATTTGCTTCAGGTGTTTGCAAGAGGTGAATGTGACTGTTTCGTCATTCTTTTCAGAGTACATGGAATCGATGAAAAATGGACTTGAGTGTGATTCGCGAATTTTGGATTAGGTAGGTTGGAATTAATTACCGCCGTTTTTGATTCCTTGTCAATTATTGAGTGAAATTCGCAGATGTCTGTCTCATTCAGCGTTCAAAAAGTAGAATATGTTCCTGCTCGCATATTAGAGCTAACTCTGTGTATGACGCATGGACGTTTAGGACGGTAACCAAAAACGTTATTTTTATTCGTCTTTTTCAGATATCCTACTCCAAGTGAATCCAATTTCTTGAGAAGACTAATGCAAACAATTGAGGAGCCCATTTGTTAACATGATGAAACGTTTCATTTACAGTAAATCGTCAAATAATGGTTCCCACTTAGTGAATATCGTATCCCATGTTCACTAAAACTGCCTCTCAAAAATAATTTCCAATGCCTCGGTACAGTAAATCATGAGCCGTCCCATGTACTCCAAGAAGACTCACACGAAATGGAATAAGTGATCTTTTCAAAAAATCAACATAATTCGATGGATTCCACGGGATAGCCACGTCTTCAAAGCGCGAAATATTTTATCGAATTTTTGAGCTTCAGTGATAGCGTTAAATCCATCTGACTCAAGCGCCGTATGTTCAGTGGACTTTCTTGCTAGAGACCTAGACCTAGAATTAAATAATATCAGGCAGCTTATGACATACCAATATCTTTTTCGATAGATAGCAACAGCGTTTCAAACTCAGTTTGGCATCATTCTTTGTATGGAACAGTTTGACTTTCTCCTAGCCCACTGCTAGAGTGAACTACCTCACCATTTCTCATTCGTTTATCTCTTCTTTCCAGCTTTCTTTAATCATTTATAGGACTCATTCATCTGATGTCAAATTATTTTTATCCGGGGAGAGGCGTATGAGCAACAGCCACACATTTCATTGGAGCTTAAGTCACTTCTAACAACAACTATCTTGCAATCATCTTTTATAATTGTTGGTTTGGCAACCATTCTCCGTTAATAGATCATTTCGCTTCCAATCGGTGATATAGCGCGGTGTAACGGTGCCAGCTAAAGCGAACATCAGGATTAAATTCAGACGATTCATGATTACCATGGAGGCCACAAATCTTTTACAACCATCGAATTATCGAGTATTCAACTACAATCGCCTGACTAAAAATCTTGCTTTACCGCATTATGTCAACAAAACTGGCAAATAAATAACAACCTAAGAAAAACGTGACGATACAGCAATTGGTTGGTTCTAGTATAGCTTTCCTGTAGCCACAAACCAATGTCTCAAACCGCGAATCAATAAATTCTATCTGAAACGTCTCAATCCTGGCTTCGTCATTTGCCAGCCACGTCGGGAGAAATACTGAAAAATAAGACAATCAAGTGACTGCAAAAGTAATACAATGTTGCCTGGTGGCTCCCCCTATTTCCCGTAAACCGGGTCGATATGACCTAAAGCTATGGATCCGGGAAGGAGGAATAAGGTCAACTGTGAGCACTTGTAAACAGAAAAGTCCCGACCATCTGATTCATGATTTCTGTCCCCACGAGTTGTTTGAGTAACAACGATTGGGTCAACACTTAATGCCTTGCTTTTTTCACCATCTCTCGTTTTTTGAATTGTCAACAGCAGATTGGTCTCGTCTACGTATGGATAGTGGAATTTTACCCGCTACCAGCCCAATATGCCACTCGAAACAGAGAAGCCGGTTGTGGAAGCATCCTGTCCTCTGTCATTCTGTACAGCTCTTGCATATGATAGCACCCGGTGTCTTTATGTGGAGTGTAACAAAACAAGAAAAATAAGCTTTGTTTTGCTCAGATGATTAAAGTGGTTCAAATTAAACAGTTGTTGCAGTGTTTCAAAAGAAACCACTTCATAAACTACAGTGAATATCACTTTCTGTACAACAATCAGGCAGCAGTGGTTGGGTCCGCCACATAAGTAGATGATGCAGCCAAGACGTTTTCGGGGCCATCATCTAGACTTGCACCTGAATAACAGATCAATTATTTGCGACTAAATGAGTACATGATAAAATTCTTACCCTTTGACGAGGTTTGTTGTTGTCTCTACTTATGGCGAAGAATTTGTACAAACTCATATTTCGATACATTGCGGATGCGCATTCCACCATCATTTTCGTCAACCAATAATCACGTGATGTAGATGTACGGATGGTTATTTATTTTTGTGTCATGGACAAGAGCAATTCACGTAGATCTCCTTGGGAGCTCAACTATAACGATCCATACTTTTCGTACTGTCAAGATTTGCAGGCGCCGTTATCCAGAGTTGAAATTGAGGATGTTTTTTTAACTCTAGGCAAAAATTTAGGCTTTCAAGTAGATTCTGTTAACAACATGCTTGACCACTTTATGGTTTTGCTAGACTCGCGATCCAGTAGAATGAGCAGCGTTCAGGCTCTGGTTTCGCTGCACAGAGATTACATAGGCGGCGAACATGCCAATTATCGTAAATGGTACTTTGCCGTACCTCTGGATCTCGATTCGGAGGGCGAACCATCTTTGCCAGCTGAATTCAAATGGAAAAAGAAAATGAAAAACTTCCCCCTCATAAGCCTCGTTTCTCAAGTGGCGCTGTATCTTCTGATATGGGGGGAAGCGAATAACGTCAGATTTCTACCCGAATGTCTGTGCTTTATTTACAAGTGCGCATCAGATTACGTATTCACCCAGGGGGTGGAGCCATCACCTAGTAATGATTTTCTCGATAACATCATCACCCCGCTCTATAATTTTATAAGAGATCAGCAGTATGCTTTAGTAGACGGCCAGTACGTCAGACTGGAAAAGGACCACAATCAAACTATAGGGTATGACGACATGAACCAGCTTTTTTGGTTCCCAGAAGGGTTGGAGCGCATTTTTCTAAAAGACGGTATCCGCCTCCTAGACCTGCCTAAGCACAAATGGTACTTGAACCTGCAAAATGTAGACTGGGACAGGGCTTTTTACAAGACTTACAAAGAGAGGAGAACCTGGTGGCATCTGGCCACCAATTTCAACCGTATCTGGATCATCCATTTGTCAATGTTTTGGTTTTACACAAGCTTCAACTCCCCGACTCTCTACACAAAGGATTACCACCAGCTCCTCAATAACCCACCAGCTTTACACGCTCGCCTTTCTTGCATGGCTCTAGGAGGGCTTCTAGCCTGTATCATCCAACTGTGTGCAACATTAGTGGAGTGGTCGTTTGTCCCGAGACAATGGCCGGGTGCACAGCATCTTACCAAGAGACTACTCCTGCTCATTCTCATAACGCTTTTGAATGGAGTACCGGCTTTTTACATTTTCGGATTCATCCCTCTCAATTCTTACTCAGTCTCCGGTACAGTGGTGTCCATTATCCACTTGATTGTAGCGTTTCTCACGGTGTTATTTTTTGTGATCAGACCCCTTGGTTCATTGTGCGGATCAAAGCCTCATTCAAAAAGATCTAAAAGGTACGTCTCCTCCAAAACCTTCACCGCCTCGTACCCAAAACTTGGTAAGAAAGGCCGCATACTCTCTGTGTCCCTTTGGGTGATAGTTTTCCTGGCGAAATTTGTCGAATCCTACTTCTTCCTCACCCTTTCTCTGCGGGACCCTATTCGAGACCTCTCCATTATGAAAATGACAAGATGCCACGGTGATGTGTTTATCGGAACACTACTGTGTAGACACCAGGCAAGAATAACCCTGTTGCTCATGTACATCACTGATCTCGTGCTCTTCTTTTTGGACACATATCTGTGGTATGTGATCATTAACTGCATCTTTTCCATGGCATTATGCTTCAACGTGGGTATCTCCATTATGAGCCCATGGAGAAATGTGTTCACGAGGCTGCCCAAACGCATACTGTCAAAGATCCTGGCGACAAACGAGCTGCAGAAATACAAGACGAAAATCTTGGTGTCCCAAGTCTGGAACGCTATCATCATCTCCATGTACCGCGATCACATAATAAGTTTGGAACAGGTGCACAGGCTGGTGTACTATCATTGTGCAGATAGTGCTGAAGACGACCTAAAACCTCCTGCATTCTTTATATTTCAAGATGACAACTCTACAGGGTCGGACGACTTTTTCCCATCAAACTCAGAAGCGCAAAGACGTATCTCATTTTTCGCACAGTCGCTATCGACCCCAATTCCTGTCCCAGTATCCACACAGACCATGCCATCCTTTACAGTAATGATCCCACACTACTCAGAAAAAATAATACTGAGTCTAAAGGAGATTATACGAGAGACCCCTAACTCAAGGATTACAATCTTGGAGTACCTAAAACAACTCTTTCCAGCAGAGTGGAGGTGCTTTGTCGAGGAAAGCAAGCTCTTGGCTGAAACGGAAGTCAAGAACGAAACTGAGCCAAGGAGCGATTTGGAACAACCTGACTCTGACTTCAAACTACTGAGTTCTTTGCAACGGGAAAACGTCATATTACAAACCCAAATCGATGACCTCCCATATAATTGCATCGGATTTAAAACTGCGTCGCCAGAGTACCTCTTGAGAACACGCTTGTGGGCCTCCTTGAGAAGCCAAACACTCTACCGCACCATTTCAGGTATGATGAACTATTACAGAGCGATAATAGTTTTACATCGGGCAGAGGTGCAAAATCTCGATTCAGATGTCCAACTTGAATCGCTGGCATCAAGAAAGTTTCACCTACTGGTCTCCATGCAACGCTACCAATATTTCACAGAAGACGAAATTGCAGATGTGAGACATCTTGTCAAAGCATTCCCACAATTGAAGATTGTAGGGTTGACCAAAGAAGGAGACAAGTTTTTCTCCGTTCTGTACGACTGCAGGACGCTGGATGAAAATGGGGACCCAAAACCACGCCACAAGATCCAGCTCTCTGGGAACCCTATTTTGGGAGACGGCAAGTCAGACAACCAGAACCACGCCCTCATTTTCTACCGTGGCGAGTATATCCAGGTGATCGATGCGAACCAAGACAACTACCTCGAAGAGTGCTTGAAAGTGCGATCTGTACTGGCAGAATTTGAAGAGGTGCAGGAAGTAAACCCTGAAGACCCATATGTACCTGGAACAAGCTATTCCAAAAAGTGCCCGGTTGCGATAGTAGGTGCCAGAGAGTACATATTCTCTGAAAATTCTGGGGTTTTGGGAGATGTGGCTGCAGGAAAAGAACAGACTTTCGGGACGCTTTTTGCGCGTACTCTCAGTGAGATTGGTGGGAAGCTCCATTATGGCCATCCAGACTTCTTGAACGGTATATTTATGACCACGAGAGGCGGAATCTCGAAAGCCCAAAAGGGATTGCATTTGAATGAGGACATATACGCTGGTATGAATGCGCTAATGCGTGGTGGCCGCATCAAGCACTGTGACTATTTTCAGTGCGGAAAGGGTAGGGATCTTGGATTTTCATCCATTTTGAACTTTACCATCAAAATTGGAGGAGGAATGGGTGAACAGATGCTTTCGCGTGAGTATTACTACTTAGGTACGCAGCTTCCACTCGACAGATTCTTGTCCTTTTACTACGCGCATCCCGGGTTCCACATCAATAATCTTTTCATCATGTTGTCGGTGCACACTTTTATGCTCGTAGCGATGAACTTGGGTTCGCTTACACATGAGACTATCATATGCGATTACCACAGAGATGTTCCTTTTACTGACTTGCAAAAACCCCTAGGATGTTACAATATGCAACCTGTGCTGGACTGGGTATCCCGTTTCATCCTCTCTGTGTTCATCTGCTTTTTCATCTCGTTTCTGCCCCTGGTGATCCAGGAAGTGAGTGAACGCGGTGTTGTCAAGGCGCTCAAAAGGTTAGGAGCACACTTTCTGTCACTTTCGCCACTATTTGAAGTCTTTGTGTGTCAGATCTACTCAAATTCCCTAAGAAATGACATAGTGTTTGGAGGAGCCAAATACATTTCGACAGGAAGAGGTTATGCCGTATCCCGGGTTCCTTTTGTGGATCTTTACGCTACGTACGCACACAGTTCACTTTACTCGGGAAGCCGCGTTTTTCTGGTAATTTTGTTCGCCACCGCTTCGATGTGGCAGCCAGCGCTTTTATGGTTTTGGGTCACACTTATATCGATGTGCTTAGCTCCACTGCTTTTCAACCCTCACCAATTTGTTAGGTGCGAGTTTTTTCTCGATTACAGAAATTTTATTAGATGGTTGGCTCGCGGCAATGCCAAACACCACAACAATTGTTGGATTGGGTTTATGCGCACTTCTCGAAGCAGATATACCGGTTTCAAGAAGACGGGAATTGCTCCAAAAGAGTTTTACCACCGTGCTCCATTTTCCAATACACTTTTCGCAGAGTTCTTTATCCCACTGATACAGGCATGCTGCGCATTCATTGCATACACTTTTATCAATGCACAGAATGGGGTTCGCAATGTAAAACCCACCAATTCGATAATGCGGTTGGCTATTCTATCGTTTGGGCCGATACTCATCAATCTGGCAATCCTACTCATGTTATTCCCTTTGACATGCCTTCTGGGACCACTTCTATCATTATTCTGTAAACGAATTGCCACCACAATGGCATTCATCGCTCACACGGGGTCTGTACTGGGCCACATTGTTTTTTTTGAGCTAACGTGCGCTTTGGAAGGCTGGAGTTTTTCAAGGTCGCTAGCGGCCTTTATATGTTGTATCTCTATTCAGAGGGTCATCTTCCAGGGGATCAAGATCGGGTTTCTTACCCGCGAGATGCGCCAGGAGTACTCCAATACCGCGTGGTGGTCGGGGAAATGGATCAACAGGAGTGTAGGGTGGTACTCTTTGACACAACCCACAAGGGAATTCCTCGTCAAGATCGTGGAGTTAAGCTCATTTGCCGGCGATTTTTTCCTAGGCCACTGGCTTCTTTTCTCATTAGCGCCTTTTCTAGTGGTACCTTATATTGACAGATGGCATTCGTGCATGCTTTTCTGGCTTAGACCGACGAAAAAATACAGTGGCCCACTTTACTCCAGAAGGCACGGACGCGAAAGGAAACAAAGGGTTATGAGATATGCGATCCTTTACTTTGCTTTGATGGCTGCCTTCATAGCTATGCTTGTTATTCCTTTCGTCTTAGGACCCCTGATTCCTGATCTTTCCGCAGTAGTTCCTTTCGACACTCACGGCCTGTTTCAACCAATGGGTCAGGACAACAACGATACGGGCGAGAACGCCCCTTCAACGGTGATGAGACAGAAGCCAAAAATGGAGATGTGGTCAACCGTATACTGACTTACCCGTATAATTTTTTGCTTGCGTGTCCTGGAATCGGGATTTGATAGTAAATAGAAGTTGCTCTAGGGTGATTCTAAGTGGTTCATAGTATTTGTGAAACCTTGGATTGCGGTTTTAAGGGAGACCATAAGCTCAACCAAAAAAAAATTCTTTTCTTCCAATTATGCAAATTTTCCTTGGTATAGTTTGTATGTTTGTCCTAAGAACGATTCGAAAGGCATTGTATGTGACACGACCGTCGCTGACCAAGCATCATCCGTTCACCTTGATGCGATCTGATGCGGCTCATGCAAGGAGAAATCACAAAAACAATATGCTCCAACTACTGCTTCTGTTGCTCTTCTTAACCGCCATCAGAGCAGAGTATCCTACAATCGAAGTAGTGGGTAACAAGTTTTTCTACACCAACAATGGATCCCAGTTCTATGTGCGAGGAATCGCCTATCAAAAGGACACTTCTGACCTTGAAGACTCGGCGGAATTTGTAGATCCGCTATCTGACGCTCGAGTGTGCAAACGCGACATTACTTACCTGCGAGAACTCAATACCAACGTGATAAGAGTTTATGCTATCGATGTAGACGAGAACCACGACGAATGCATGGATCTGCTACAAAAAGCTGGAATTTACGTGATTGCAGACTTGTCATCTCCAAAATTATCTATTATCTCCGATGAACCCAGCTGGGACTTGCCTCTGTTCAAAAGATACAGACAGGTAGTTGACGAGCTTCAAAAATACAACAACGTGCTCGGATTTTTTGCGGGAAACGAGGTGGTTACCGACTCTACCAATACAGAGGCGGCCGCATTCGTAAGGGCTGCCATTCGTGATACGAAAAGGTACATAAAGGAGAGAGGTTATCGTCAAATCCCCATCGGATACTCCGCAAATGATGACGCTGACACAAGAATCGTTTCTGCTGAATACTTCACCTGCGGCGACGAAGAGGAAAAGGCCGATTTCTATGGGATCAACATGTACGAGTGGTGTGGAAAATCGTCCTTTGTCCTCTCTGGTTACAAGGACCGAACTTTGGAGTTCAAGAAAATCAACGTCCCTGTGTTTTTCTCTGAGTATGGGTGCAACACTGTCCAGCCCCGCATGTTCACAGACGTGGAGACTCTTTTTGGAAAAGATATGACCGACGTCTGGTCCGGCGGCATCGTGTATATGTATTTTGAAGAGGAGAACAATTATGGACTCGTTACCGTGAAGGATAAGAAAGTAACCACCCTGGCAGATTTCAGTTACTATTCGGAACAGATCAACAGGATATCACCGACATCTGCTCAGAAGAAGTTCGTCACTGGGTCCAGTTTCGTGTGTCCCACGACGGATTCGTCCTGGAAAGCTTTACCGTCGCTGCCACCTTTCCCCGATGAATCACTTTGTCAATGCATGGCAAACTCTCTCGTCTGTACAGTGAAGGATTCGGTGGAGCAAGAGGATTATGAGAAACTTTTTTCGTACGTCTGTGAACAGGTTTCCACGTGCGGTGGTATCAACACCAACAGCTCCTTTTATGGGGCGTATTGTATTTGTGACCCAAAGGACAAGCTTTCGTTTGTCTTGAATCTTTTCTACCTGGAGCACAATAAGAAACCGTGGGCGTGCGACTTTTCCGGATCTGCCACCATTAGGAAGCCCACCACTGCAGCTCATTGCTCTCCATTGCTGCAAAATGCAGGGCCAAAGGGGCTGAACCAGGTGGAAAACTTCAAACCAAAAGAGACGTCTTCCGGAAATGGATTTTTTGTATCAGGAGTGCTTTTCATAGGTGTTGTTCTCATGATTGTCTTGGTTTTTTAGTTTGATGTAGTTTTAATAGAGCAAGATAGTGAAATTATCAAGCGAAATTCAACTTCGTAAAAGTCTATAGCATCTTCATGTTTTCCCATGTTCTGGGTGATACCTTTGTTCTCTATAATACGACAATTTTCTTGATTCTTTCTTGCTTTTCCTTCTGCTCCTGTTTATTTTCTCTGGAGTGGGCCCAATAATGCACCTACTCTAGCAGTCGATTAATTCAGATTCACTGCGACACTCTACACTACAAAGATCACAGTTTTTCTATTTTTTTTTTTTTCAAAAAATGATTATTGATAGATGAACGATCTGTTGATCATGGGAGGAATTAGGAGCAGCTTGAGCTGTGTAGTTCGCACTCGTAGTTTTTTTCTCTATCGAGATATTCAAGGAACCTTTTGTAGTAATAGGTTTTTCAGGTAAATGATGTATTACTTCTACCTGAAACTACTACTTAATTCGAGTCTTTTGACTCCCTTTTGTACTCGAATGACTTCTGCAAGAGCATGTACAGGGTTTGTGGGGAATGCTGATTCGAATGTATCAAGGTCATGAAGAATCTATTCTCATGCACGTCCAATGACGAGGGATGATCTACTTAATCAAAAGCGGAGTAAACGAAATCAGTAGTCTGTTCCATCTGCATTGCATTGGACATGCATCCTAGTATTGTGCATCCTAGTATTGATCGCGTGTGTTTGTTGTTTA
>PPLB01006353.1:13758-37134 GCA_003706365.1 Citeromyces siamensis
TCTATGTTACTGCTAAAAATTAGCAGAACAGTCTTTCTCAAGGCATGTTGACCAGGTGAGATTGACGAAACTCTGCTCTACCTGGCCAAAATTGTACCAATAGGTAATAGAAGGGGGGGTATGTCAGTTTTCTTCCAGGATTCCGTTTTACACTCAAATGAAAAGGGTGGGGATTTTATTTCGCACTCAGAAGATTCACATAAGCCTTAGCCTTTTATAACTGGTCAACTCTGCTTGGAAATGTGCAAAATTTGGTTAAATTTATACGAAGTGAATTTTTACTTTTCATCAATTTTCATATTAGAGTCTAACTTCAAAAAAGAATCAATTATGGATTACGAAAAAAGGAAAGTAAACCTACTACAGACTATTATTATAGGCCATAGGTTCAGGTAATGAATTTGAAGTTTGACCTGTGTGGCTATGGGTTGAGATATTATCTCGAGAATGGATTTGAACCCGAAGGATTATAACCGGAAGAAGCTAGGACTATTGAGACAATGCTGTCGATTGTGACTACCACGGTCATGAACTCCGTTTCTAATGGAGTGACCCGTCAGATTGCGAAGTTCCACCTGATTGGCCTGGATTTGTGGTGTTCCTGCAACAGGAATTTGGAACGCTTTGTACTGCTGTTAACAAGGCAGAAAGTTGATATTCGTGTTGACTCCCAAAATACGACCATTATCCAAGTGATCCGCACTCTGAGCACTCAAGTTACTCCAGTTCCTAATCAAGGGAGTAACAGAGTCACGAGAGCCATTATGGGTGGGTACCATACTCATCTCAGCAGTCGTTTCAGAATCATTTTGGTTTTCATATTCAGAAATATCAACTGCCTTTTCCAAAAACGAATTCTTCAATTCATTTTCATCAATAGAATCTCTTCCCGAGGTGCATTCATTTTCATTCGAGATGCACTCTTGTAATCTTCAGAGTTGGCGAAGGATGACTCCTGGTCATAATCAGTAAGATTGATTACAGGGATTCCAGATGGATCTCCAACATTCTCATCATCCCTCTCTTGTTCCAAGTTCCCGAGGCTTCTAAGACGACGAATAAAACGTAACAGAGCCTGCGCTTCTGTCGCCTTCTTATCAGAACTTCTCAAGTGTGAGCCTACATCGCCACCTATCTCATCGGCTATCAATATTTCATCCATATCTTGATCTCTCAACATGTCTTCTGACATGACAGACTTATCAGAATCGTTGTTCGATGTATCCCAATCCATGTTGTCTGAATCTGCCTCACCATTTGTCTGTCGTTGTAACAATTCTTTTCATCTCCTCACTCTTTGCCATCTGCGGCGCTGAGATCACTGGAGGTATGGGAACACCACTTCTAGTTTTGCGATGTGCTCGGATACGGTGAAGAAGGCGTCTATTCGAGATAGAATATGATACAAGGCTTTGCAGACAATAATAGTCCCTTGATAAGATCTTTTTAACACACCAAGTAAGAGGAGTTCTATAATGAAGAACCCTGTTGATTTATTTGTGCTTTGAAATCAGAACGAGCATATAACTCGTCATTGGAAGTTGACAGGTATCGCACAGATTGTAGTATTTTACAACCATTGTCTGTTTAAATGACTTTTCCCACAGCCAAATCTACTGTCAAAAAAAGAAGGAGTGACATTTATAAAGATAACACTGTCTTAAATAAATACATTAAAGAATAGGTCCGCTGAAATGGACTCACCTACGATTATTAGGAACGCCAGTTAATTGACCAAAGAAAGAAACAGAAAAAGTCGACAAGTAATAGTTTTACTATGGTTCACCTGACGAAACGTTTCCATAGAAAAAGGTGCACAAGTCAAAATCGTCCCTTTATGCTTGGAGTCCCTTTTACTCCTGGATTTAAACGTATGCAGCAATATATAAAGGGAGTTATTGGACTTTACGAATTGTGTATTGCTACAAAGGAACTTTGAGCAGAATTACCTACGCATCCTACTGCGAGTATCTGCATCTCGATGTTACACCACTTTTAATAACGTGGACCGACTAAAGTAGCTTTAAAAGATCACTGAATCTAGTTTTTTGCTGTCCACTACGAGGTATTCCCAACGTCAGATTGACTTGGTTTGAGAGCGACGGTTATTTCCTGTTCATGATCCTATTTTCTAAGCAATACCCCCCCCCAAACTACATCAGTTCCCGTTCAAGATGTAGTTCCCGTGACAGTTTGGTAGTTGGGTTTGGAGTCTCAAGCCCGTGAGGTGCTCAGAGACCTGGATCTCAAACCCCCAGGTATTCTTTCAAGTGCACAGGCCAAAAGCACTACTTCCGCCACATGCTGCCATAATAATGCACGAATATTGAACAGTACCTGCCTGAAGTCTCCAGCAGCATGGAAGCCTTTCGGGGAGAAGCGGATCTGTTCTGGAGGGAGGTGAATAAGTTGTATTTCACGGCTCCCCAGGAGAGTGATGCCCTCATGCGCATCAGTCACCTCACAATAATCAGACTCCACGACAAAAGAATACAGTGCCTGCTCTACAAAGTCGACTCCGAGCGGTGGATATACCATGCAATCTCTGACTGTGAAATCACTACTTGTCTCTGGAAGAAGGTTAACCACCCTTTAGATCCTGAGACATTAACAGTGCGCCAGCTGCTATTTCCCACTGCTCCCATCTCGCAGCTCAAATGCCGCGGCAAATTCATATCCGACATTGAAACGTGTCTACGATTTGTGTATCGGAACACAGGCCGGGATATTGGGGCGGAATTGAAGGCAAACATTGCTACTATGCGTAATGAGGTTTTGTGAACACACTAGCCATGTGGACACGGGTTTTTTACTCATTATGTGAAGGGATGACTCTATTTTATTAGCTTAGTCTATTTAGACAAATCTCCAGATCTGCGCTCGCGCCTCACAGTTTAATCCACTTCTTGTAACATGAGGAATACTCTGACACTAGGGGCGATGCTGTCATTAAATGAATAGAAAAGATTTCATAGGTTTTTTCGTTTCGTTTTACAAAATAACAATCCCGAGACTCGAACTATTGGGACCTTTTTGGATGCACTGATGTAAGAGTGCGCCAATCAAAAAGATTTCACAGATGAGATGATATTAATTGAAGGTGACAAGTTTGCGTGTGCTCGGTGTATTCGGGGTCATAGGTCGTCGACGTGCCAACATACAACGAGGCCACTGCTTCAAGTCAGGTCACGTGGACGACCAGTGAGTAATTGTCACCATAGAGTTACCGTTTTCGCTGATAGTGAAAGCGATCAAAGCGTAGATAAGCCAAGCAGCTGCTGCAATGCATCCAAAAAAAAGGAGCCTAAAAAAAAAAAAGATCAAGATTCTGTGATTGTGCTTAAGGCTTCTAAAAAAGAGATGTATAATGTATCCTCTACAGGTTCTCTGCGTCTCTTGAATCCAGTAAGCACGTCTAATGGCAATATTTCTAAACCTGATGGCCACAATAGCTCAAAATGCTCGTGTTGTAAGAACAGCGAAAAGATGAAGGAGGAACCGAATTTTTTTGCTCCTGATAGTTTGCATTTCCCGACAAATCCGGACCCTATCACATGCAAGTTCTTTGTTGAGCCATCAGGTGGGGGAAAACAGTGCGGATGCCCGGAAGGATCATGTAACTGTGACGGGTATAAGGCACACGGTCTACCTGATTTTAATGGGGATTCACTCGCTGAGCTCGATATGAGACTCATGGATCTGCCTCGCCAAGATGGGCATTTTCAGTTTGATTCTCTGAACCTTTTGGAGACATGTCCTTGCAGCCCGGATAATTGTCAGTGCGACAACTGCAGCCACCAGTTGCCAGACGTGAGTATCGCAGCCACAGAACGGTTTTTGGACAGTATCAACAACGACGAAAGCTGTACATGCCCTGATGACAACTGTAATTGTATCATTTGCTTTAAACACGGCAAGTTTGATGACGTAGAATTGTATAGATGAAGTATTTATTGTTATGCGAGTTTCTGCGCGATAGCGCATGCGGCTCACCCTTACACCGTAGGTGTCTCGTAGCTCTATTTGTCAAAATGTATATATCATTAACACTTTCTAAGTATGGCAAAACATATAATCGTCAAAATAAGAAAGTTTGGTGGGCGTTTTTTATTATCTCCACGCTGAGTACAAAATTTGCAACCATTATCAGAAAGGTGAGACCATTTCCATCCCCAAACGCGCATTTGCAACTCAACAAAAGTTGATGTTTCTGGATTTTCTGAGAAAGACGAAACAATTCTACTGGATGGACTCTCAGAAAAAGAAATATTCGAAAAAAAAAAAATCAGGAAAACATCCAAAAGATTATGAGAAGGTGATTCTAATTGAGACGGAAGAGTCTCTGTACACAACCATGTATTAGACTAAGCCAACATGCAACACAGGCGGGTCTGAGTTATACCCATTCACATTGAAGGCAATTCGAGAGACAAACCCTGGAGCTTCTGAGAATATGAATTTTTATACTAGGTGAACTTGTAAACGAATCCATTCCTTTCTGAATGAATGTCATATTATCATGATCCGCAGAAAGCAAGTTCCAGTCTATTATAAAGCAGCCATTTCCCTCAATACGTATTCCGCTTCCCGCTTCCCACTCATCCAGGCACCATGAACGGCACCAGCTCCATCGGAAATGGTGTGTTCTCCTGCAAACCTCAATCGACCTAACCCCTCTGATAGCCGTATAATTAGTTCCACAGGATCATCACCAGGGTAGCACGCCCCATACGACCCGCGTGAAAACGGATCCAACGACCATGACGAGGAATAAATAACGGGATCTTTGCCCTTGATTCCAAATTTTTCTCTCACCAGATGCCATGCCTTTTCCGGGTTTTTTTCAAACTGTATGGTGGTATCGCCCTGGGTAAACAACAAGAGTGACGGAACACCCAGCGAGTTGTACAAGTTCAGCAGCAACAGCGGTGAACTTCCAAGGTAGATGAAGCGATCACTGGCTAATTCGGACCAGTAAAGCTGATCAAACTCAAGCACAAATTTACCCAGAGTGCCAAAATGCATCTTTGAAAGGCTATTCGTGATCGGCTTTGGGAGTTCTGGTTCGAATTGAATTCCACCGCCGTGTGGTTCGAGCTGAAGAATACTCTGTGGAACAGTCACAATACAGTATGAACAAACAACGGTTTCTCCGGTTTGAGTCGTTACTTCAACACCATTGAAACTGCGTTTGATGCGTTTAACAACACTGTTCTTAAACACTTTGGGCATAAACGGTTCCGCCATTTCTTCTACCAAAACCCCGTATCCTTTACCAACCATGCAATTTCGACCAGCATTGTCGACAGAGGCATACTTGCTACTCAGTCTATCCCAAGATACGCCATGCCATACTTCGAGCGTTCGCACGAGTCGTGGGGCTAAATCTCTCTGTTCCCGCGAGAGAAACTTGCCAAATTTCGCAAGGTACTTTTCAATGCTCTCAGAAAGTGGGATATCTTCCAAATCGAGATTTTCAAAATACTCAAGCTCCACAAACTTCTCTATCTCTTCAGCTACTTGCACAATCTTGTGTTTTGAGGTTATGGGACCCACCTCACCTACCAATGTCGGGGATTCATCGTCATAGTAGAATCCAAAATTCGTTTCTGACTTGATCATCTCATCGAAAAGTGGATTAACCAGAGTATCATGGCACCACGAGGCACCCAAATCATAGGGTGCGTTCCCACGATGATCGGTATAAATTCTTCCTCCAATTCTGTCACGTGCCTCGAGCACTAAAAAGTCAACATCTTTTCTATAGAGATCTTGAGCAGCTTTTAAACCTGCGATACCGGCACCAACGATGACGACTTTAGTCTTCGTGGGGAACATTATATATATATATATACTCAACGGCTAGGGAAGAAAACGTTCTGATGACATCAATCAGGCTGTCGCAATGCCAGTCAAGGGATCAAGATGACTATTCAAAAGATTCACATTCAGACTCGTATGAGTAATTGCTGATGAGATTCGGTGTATTGGTGAGATCGTTTTGATTTCAAAGTTCTTCACCAGTGGAATATGCGAAGCTCAAGAATATACCTTTCAAATCCGGCATTAAAACCCCCCTGCTAGTGGGATGTTTCCATAGAAGCCGCCGTTCACTTTTCCGAAGTTTCTCTCTAGTTCCCAAGACTTGTAGCATCTATATATCTGCTAGTGGGAACACGGGTTCAACTCCAAACCAAAATAATCTCCAACATATCAATTTCGTCATTGGAATCGGGAACATTTAGAACACTTGCAATGTGTATTCCGTAACGTTTTCTCAGAGACGGAATAAATTGCCATCCCTCCTCCGAGGAATTCACTGACAGGACATATTAGGACTATCACGTCCTTTGCAATAATGCTGTTTCACACGACGACAGCATACTCCCAATGTGTCTTCTCGGTCTGACCGCTACAGATTATTCTGGAATCACCACTATCAATAGGCCATGTCTTCTGTCGACTGTGCGCAATTGGGGCCGCCATTGCGGTGAACCAGACATGGAACAGCGAGCTTCTCTTCTTCGGGTTATAGGCTTGGTTTTGGCTGTTGTTATTCCATATCATTGCTGTATTCACCACCTGAGTGTAAGCACGTCCTCTTTATGAGGAGCTGCATCACCCCATTTTCACGAGACCTCTACTTGGTCTGATTGGTCTGACTGGCCTTCCCAGATAGGCTAACTGAACAATGTAGCAATATGATCTTATATCGGGAATTCGGTACCACACATTATAATCGTATAGCGTAACTGTCTATAGAACGATGTTGGTGTGATCTCCAATACATGCTCGATGTGACGGTACGTAGAATGAAGATAATCAAGCGTACAAAAATACCCGTACCCACGACAGTGCAAGATAATATCCAGTCGAACGTACTTATAGTTTCGATAGAAAGTATATTCGACTCGAACTAGTAAGTTATATATTACCACAAAGTGTTCTTCTGTAGGGAAACCTCTGACTCACATGATATATACAGGAGGGCGTTAATTGGATTTTCTTTGAAATTGAATCGTACGATCGTGAAAGTGGGCTTGTGGTGGTGGAAAGATAGCATTGATATTAATATGTTAATGACAGTAGCAAATTTTAAATCAACGTTCCCCTAGAATGATTATGGGTCATCTTTCATAGTATACATGTCATGAAATTTGGCATCGTCACATCAATATATCTACCCCTCTTTAATAGTTTACACCTTGGCGAACTTCAAATTTTGCCTCAAACATAAAATTAAAAAAGAAAAAAATCCAAGGTAATCGTTTCAAGCTCAGACTTCTGAAGGTTCGATGAGTCGTGTGCCCACCAAAGCGAAAAACCCACCATGGCCGAGGACGGAGAACAAGCCATTCAAGTGGTTGTAAGCCTTCCACAGGGAAAAAAAGTCCAGTTCTCTGCTGCAGGATCGGAAAATATCGGGGATATTAAACAGACTGTCTCTGTGTTGCCCGAGGCACACCACATTACATGTTTCAACCTCGCTCTTAATGCCCAAGAACTCACAGACGACATTACGGTCGAGGAACTCAAGTCAGCCAAGCTGAATCTACAGCTTAGGGAGAAAGCGTACACTGAAAAGTCCGCTCGCGATCACCTGCTCAGGGTGAGAGAGATTGTTGGGTTTAAGAACACCACTTTCCAACTGGCGTCCCAGGCCGGCGAGTCCAAGTACGACTCGTTGGAGCTTGGAAATGTGACTGAAACACTGCCACCGAAAGAGGACACCAAATTTATCGAGATCAGCTCGGAGACAAAGTGTCAGATTGAAGCCACTGTGAAAAAAATGTTTGAGACAACCACAAGGGACGAGACCAGGGTGGTCAAGCCAGCTTTGAGGACGCTTGCTCTCTCTCCGTGGTCTCCTCCAAGTCCAGAACGCAAGTCCCGCGGCGATATCATGTATCTGCTGGTGCAAACGTGGGAGGGCGAAACTTTCCATGTTACCAGTCATGTTTCCGGGTTTGCTGTGAACAAGAGCACCACGAACAAGTTTGACCCTGAATTCAAGGAGAAAAAGAGCCACTCGCTTCTCGATCTGTTGGCGGGGCTATCGCAGCTCTTCACGAAACAGCTGGCTATCAACAACGCACCTGTGGAGGAACCAACTACAATTGCCGACGCTTCCAACTGCTTTTTGCAACCATCATGGGCGGCTGCAAAGAAAGAGTCCAAGTTTGCCGACGTTGGTCTGACCCAGAGGAACTTTCTTGTAGGAGGTGCAGACGGCGCTGAGCTCACGCGTGACTGGAACGACGAATACCAAGGGATCAGAGAATTGCCCAAGGACTCCCTCCAGGATAGAATTATCCGCGAGAGGCTGCTGACCAAGACAGGGTTCGAGTTCACCCGCGCAGCAGTGCAAGGTGCTATGGCGATTGTTTCCGGTGACATCTCTCCGATGAACCCGGAGGAACCGACAGAGACTCATTTCTATCTCAGAAACGGCATCTTCTACTCACTGGGGGTGGACGCATCGGGCCAGTTCTCGCGGTCCGGTGGTGATGAGGCCGCTAGAGCAGCTGCCTCACGCGACCTCGAAGGTGTGCGATTCCTGAACCGTTTGGACGCTTCTGGTGTGTACCATCTTTGCACTGCCATCGTTGACTACTGCGGCCAGAGGGTCATTTGCCAAACACCTGTTCCTGGTATTTTCAACCAGCCCGTAGAGGAGGTGGAAAACCCACCTGCGAAAGTGTGCTACGGTGCCACTGAGGAGGGCGAAGCGATCGCAAGCAGCAAAGAGTTCCAAGAACGGTTCAGCGTAGTCGGGGAGGCGCTCCACTTGAAACCGCACACCGCGTGGAACAATAGTGCCACTGAGAGCGCCCATTTCGTCACGTCAAAGGAGACAAAGGGCCTCAAGGGCACCGACGAGCGTGCATACATCATCGACCTGTACAGAACGACCCCTCTCGATGTGGAGTTCTTGGAAACGGCGCATGAGTATCCGCACAGCGAAGTCACCGTCCGTCACGAGGCGGTGGAGGATTGGTGGAGAAGACAGGTGTTGAGTGCTGCTGACGAGAAGGTGGAGGTGAACCCACTGCAGTACTCTGTCGATCCTGATGCATTCTCGTACCCTGTGGACGCCGAGAAGAAGGAGGAGGTGGAGGATGAGAATGTGAGAAAAGTTTCCAAATTTGTTTCTCAGACGCTCATTCCAGAATTTGTCTCGGAAGTGTCATCCTCCAGCGTGATGGCCCCAATCGACGGGTTCCAGCTTACCAACATGATGCACAAGAAGGGCATCAGCATGCGGTACCTCGGCAAGGTTATCGAATGTGCCTTGCAGTCTCGCGACAAGATCGAGAAAGCGGAAAGGGAGAAACGTGAAAAACTCGCCAAACAGAACGAGGAGATAATCGAAAGAGAGAGGAAGAGCCCATCTCCTCCCGCTGAGGAGGACGTAGAAAGCAGTGCGTCGTTTGTGCCCGAGGTTGCGTCTCTCAACACGTTGGTAAAAGTGGCACGATCGGAAATCATCGTGCGTTCCGTCAAACACTACCTAAGGTGGCTCACCAAGGGTCTTCCGCTTCCTGTTGTTCGCTATGCTGTTGCACACCTCCACAACAGGTTGTTCGGATCCGGCGTGTGCCCAGTAGACGAGTCTCTGTCCATCTACGGTGACTTTACCTTTATCGATCTCACCAGAGAAGAGATGATCCAGGGGATCCACGAGCAGGCAGTCCAGCGGTTTCAGTACGGCGTGCTTGATTTCGACGCCGTTCCAAAGATGGTGCTCATCAGACAGGTGGCGCTCAAATTCGGTATTCAGTGGAAAGAGAAAAACTACTTCCCGACACAGGAACAGGTGGAGGAACAGCTCAAAGAGGAGAGAAAGAGGCAGAGAAAATCCAAGGCCCAGGCTCCTGCTCCGCGTCCTTGTTGCACTTTTTCACCAGACGATATCGTGTGTCTCTACCCTGTTGTTAAGGACGCCATTTTCAGATCCACCATAGTGGACCAAATCTGGGAAGCGGGTCGCTCTAGACTCAACGGAGACGAACACGATGAAGGAATCACGCTCCTGCAGGAAGCTGTTCAGGTTTACGAACAGGTTTACGGTGTGGTGCACCCCGAGGTGGCCAAGATTTACGGTGTTCTTGCACAGACTTTCCACGACTGTGGTAGAATCCAAGAGGCGTGTGTCTTGGCCCGTAAGAGCATCGCCATCTCTGAGAGAACTTTTGGATGCGACTCGTACGAGACTATCTTGTCCCTTGTGAACGGTGCGTTTTTTGAAAATTCCAGTGGCTCCTACGCCAACGCGATGAAGCTGTACCAGCGTGCTCTCGCCGAGTGGAACGCCGTTTACGGTGGATTCCACCCTGGGTCCGTCACCACACTGACTAACATCTCTGTCACTTTGCAGACGGTGCAGATGTTCAAAGAGTCGGTACAGCTGCTCACCAAGGCGGCCGAGGTAAGCACTGAGATCAACGGAGCAGACTCTCAGATTACCGCGATGATTAACTTCCAGCTCGCTCAGTCGCTCACACTTTCGCAGAACATTTCTGGTGCGCTCAAAGTGATGAAGACTGCGTTCGAAGTGTTTAAAAACACCGTGGGTCTCGACGATATCACTACAAAGGAATGTCACAAATGGGTTCATCATCTCACGAGGTATGTTACCATGTCGGCGAAGCAACAGAAAAAGCTGCGTGAACTGGAAACGACTCGCAAGCCCGTGAGCCAGCCTATGAAGGCGGTCAAGAGCGAGGTGAAGTCTACCGACATTGCCAACCAGTCCATCGATGAGATTATGGCTTACATCGAGGGAAAGTCCAAGAAGCCAAAAAAGAAAAAGAACTAGACTGTATATATTGTAAATAGTACGATCGCTTTGGACGTCGAGGTGTAGAGAAGGTGCGCGCACTTAAGAAAAAC
The DNA here is from genome assembly GCA_003706365.1 of Citeromyces siamensis. Taxonomy (NCBI): domain Eukaryota; kingdom Fungi; phylum Ascomycota; class Pichiomycetes; order Pichiales; family Pichiaceae; genus Citeromyces; species Citeromyces siamensis. Next base: position 24,652 of record PPLB01006353.1, read on the forward strand.
ATGGATGCGTTCTCTTGCACGAAATGTTCCCCTCCTGATCCCTCAAACTCACATGTAAGCGAAAAGCTACTTTTCCTAGAAGACGGCCTATTAAGACGGTTTACATTTTATGTTGATGATGCGACGAACTGGGAGCAGCTTGAGTTGTGTATTTCCGACTCATTTTTTTTTTTCTCTTTCCAGGTATTCACGAAACCGTTCGTAGTCATAGTACACGAATTAATCCTCCAAGAGGATGCACGGGGTTTGTGGGACATGTTCATTCGATTGCATAAAGGTCACGAAGAATGACTATTCTCACGCACATGTGGTGATGAAGAATGACTTTAATAGCGGAGTAACGAAATCAGTAGTCATTTCCCCGTATCGGATCACAGCTGATCCAATCCACTGACACTATACTCGTCATCTATGCCAAAAGCAGCTTGTAGGTGCTGTTTTTGTTAAAAGACCAGAATAAACCCATGAACTACTCATTGGGAAGGAGGCTAGACTGTGGTACCATACCAGGTTAGGCAAACTCCCTCTTCCTGTCGGCACACACAGACAGAAGAAAAGTTTTAGTAAAAGATCCCCATTCTATGAACAGTGTACATTATTTTTAGTACCTATCTTTATTTTCTGATACATAAAGCCCTTGAAATATTCAAACCATGCCAAGGAGACAGGAAATATCATGCAGGCTTTGACGGACATTTTGGTATAGCTAGACCGCCCTAAGTCGACTGCGGACAAGCAGTGAGCACTCATCCAGAGGGCGGGAACAAGAAAGATATACAAGGGACTAAACATGATGTACCATAAGTTTACAACACCAATAAACTCCTATACAAGTAAGACAAGGCTTGGAAGTTTTGCAGGAGAAATTTATAAGGAGTTGTAGTAGGTTTATTTTCATTTGCACGGAATGTTTTACCGGCTTACATTCTAGACCATTCTTTGTTCTTCTAAGAACCTACTAGAATGTTCTGCATACATTCACAACACCCTCTCATAAGCGGAAAAACGTTCAACCATTCCTGCCATCGTGCGAAGCCTTCCGAAGGCAGGTCCAGGAAATTCCTTTGTCAGAATACATGCCACCATATTCTCTATGCTAACATGAACTAGATCCAATTATTCTCTAGCAACCAAGCCACAAAGTGATACCTTCTGTCGATATTCTTGGCTCTTTCGTGGTAGGTTGGGTGTCCGGCCAGAATTATTCCACCTTTATTGTCAATGAATAGTGTAGGTTCTTTTCCAATGGTACCTTCAGACCGCGGAGAATTTGCACAATCCAAACGGATTCTTTTGAAGGAGACGTACTCAGCCTATATACGTGACAGAGCAACTGTCTATTGCTTGTTGACGATGAGTTAAAAAGATGTCTTTTGAACCCTTCAAATAACTAAGCACACGCTGGGCTGTAGCCGGATGTATCCTTCTGGGCTCCGTCAAGTGCTTTCCAACCAGACTTCGATATTCAATTCCATAGATTGGTGAGCCTTTGCAATCGTGCAGCTCCCGTGGTGTACCATTGGAGTAATACTATTTACCTCCTCGAGACAAACCTCGATGCAATCAGATAGCAATATTTTAAAGCCATTCCATCCTCTGTGTGTTTTCCCAGGAATCTATCCACTTTCCCGAGAGCTTTCATCTCATGGTTATTCATTAAAACCTTCTTTGTTCAAGGTATTGCTTCTCCCTGGCTATCATCAAGTCTGTTGGAGGCTGACTTTGTAACCGTTGAAATCCATAATTGATTCTTAATGGAATACTCAAACCTATATACATAGCGTTCTTATATGTTCTCTGATCATTCTTCTAGAATATTCTGGTATCCTCCATCCGGGTGTCCCTAGAATATTCTCGCATGTTCTATGCATATCAATACCAGATTCCAACACCTTCTCTTGATGAGAAAACTCCAAGAACATCAACATATTTCGGTCAATCCACGACTCTTTCTAAACGTGGGACCAGCAAGTGGTTTTGTCAGAATATCAGCTACCATCCTGTCAGTACTGACATGACTCAATGTCAATTCCTTCCTTGCCATGAGGTTGCGCAAAGAATGATGACGAAGATCAATATGCTGCTTTGCCACCGCTAAGTGTATTTTCTTAGGCCCTTTCAGGTATCTCGAGAGTGTAGATACCGCGAACGATATATCGGATCTTGCCGTGTTTGATGCAAACAGCAATTTTCCAACTAAACTTCGATACTCGGTTCCGTTGCACGTAGGAGACATTTCGCTCTTATGCACCATCGGAGTTACACTAGCATTGCAATTTTCCATTCCGTATTCTGCTAGCATTCCTTCGATATACCCTGCTAGATTGAACTCGATGGTATCACCTGTCTGTTTGATATTGATACCTTGAAATCTTTCGGCTTTACCGAGATCTTTCACCTCGAAAGTCTTCATGCGGAGCATCTTGATTGCTTCCATGTCTTTCGCACGTCGAGCCGCTATCAACAAGTCGTCCTTTCCATCCTTGAAATAAAGACCCATTTCAGCTTGGTTTCTAATAGATCCAAGCTTGGACAGCGTCTCATTGATTTTCTCATTCCAGTATGCCGCTGCCTCACGCAGTCCATACAGACTTTTCTTGACTCTCAGTACCATGTCCCCCTTTCGTTTAACGACATATCCATCTGCGTCTTCCATATAGAACTCCTCCTTGAAATCACCATTCAAAAATGTTGTTTTAGCATCCATCTGATTAACTTCCAGATCAATCTGAGCACTAAGTGGTAGAATCAGTCTAACTGATTCGTACCTGATTACCGGACGGAAAGTCTCGGTAAAGTCAATCCCATACTGTTGGGAAAATCCTCTAGCGACCAAGCGAGCTTTATACAGCCCATCCCTCTTGATTGCAAATATCCATCTGCAACTGATAGGCTTTCTATCCTTGGGCCGTTTGACCAGTTCGAACGTACCATTTGTTTTATGAGCCTTGACCTCTACATCACAAGTCTCTTCCATGGCTTCTAGGAACGTTCTGGGGAATTCGTTTGGGTTCCCAGATGCATGTAAGAGAAAAGTGGCAACCAGATTCACTCCACGATGCTGTCTTTTAGTCACAGATTTATCTGTGTCTTCGAGATCCTGCAGTGAAACATCACTGCTTTCACTAATTCTCCTCACAAATGGTACGACTGAATCATCTCTGGAGTCATTATGAATAGGTACCAACTCCATGCCGTCAGTATAAATCCCCTGATTTGCATCATCCCCATATTCGTCTTGTGGAGGTTTCCAAGTTAATTGCTTACTCTGAACTTCACCTCGGTCGGATTCTGATTCCGCAAATTGCGGATTGCACTCAAGCTGATCATATGCTCCATCCTAGGAGTACTTTCTCTCTCTGAATCTTCACACGGTGCAGAATCTAGACTCGTATCCGAGTCCGTAAGTGTTACTACCGGGATCTGCGAGGTGTTGTTTTTGCATATCTCATCATGAGCCTCATTGGAGTATCTATCCCAATATGCATACTTCCTTTGTCTGGTTCGTCTTTAGTAATACCAGACACGTCCTCGATGGACTCCATGAAAGGTGTAGCAGATGACATGTGATGATCATCGTCTATCTTACCTCTCATGTTTTCAACGATCTTATTATCGTCATCATATTGCAATCGATCCTCATCCAGATCCGTCAGATCCTCCATACTCATGTCATCCACATGATTGCCTATCATAGGTGATCACTCGGTATTTGATCCAGCAATTTCAGGGATCGAAATCAATCGTGGGGCTGGGACCCCTCTGACTGAGGAACCCTTCGCCGTACGTCAGTGGAAACAAAGGGAGCTGTGTTCTCATCAAATCTCACATGTGCCGAAAAACAATGATCTTATTGTCTGGACGGATGTAGATTCTGTAACCCTTCCTTGTAGATTGCTTATTGTGAACCGTATTTGTTGTCAAACAATCGTAACACGAGAATTCATCTTTACATTTCGCAGGAATCCTTGAGTAAACTCGATGCAGTTCTGGCATCACATTCGGGTGTCCAAGAAGCGCATGCCAGTCGCCACCGCGGATCCAGACTGAACGGGTGTGTACCCGAACACATACAACTCATCGCTTTTCGAATGACGTCCAGTGATAACTTCTGTCGATGGCATCTCAATCAACTGAGAACCAGCCATCATAAACTTTGCATCTTTTGTGGTAGACTCATACTAATTAAGTTATGAGTCGCGTGAGGAACCCACATCACATTATTTAAAGTGATCTTGCGGTCACCTTTGCAGAAGACAACTCTGCCAGTCCTTCAATGGACATTTGATGATCGCCAACGCCGGTAATGCTGCCCTCATAGGGATGAAGTCCTTGGAGAAGCTATTTGTCCCATGTGATGTGGTACGTCGATCCAGAATCAAAGTACCAATCAAACTTTGAGAGCTTTCTGACTGCAGAGAGGGCGGCCCACAAGGAACCAATTCCCTTTTTCGACAATTCCTCGTCCTTGATAGCGTTAGCACGTGTGGGACATTGAGAAGCTTTGTGTCCTACCACCCCGCACTTAAAGCACTTTATTGAAAAACGACCCGATCAAGTTTTATTTGTAATCAGGGTTGGAGCAGATGCTTTCTTGGTGAAAGCTTCCTTGCTAAGATAAACTCGCCAAACGTTGTACCTTCAGTCCTCTGTGTGTTTTCCCAGGAATCTGTCCACTTTTCCGAGAGCTTTCATCTCAAAGTTATTCCTTCTTTGTTGATTCAAGGTATCGCTTTTCCCTCGCAGCTATCAACAAGTCATCGACGTACAGACCTATAATAATGGTCCACCCGATCCATCCTTGAAGCAGGCCCATCTCTGCTTCATTTCTTTCAAAACCGTTCTGAGAAATCAAGTCGTTGATCCTCTCGTTCCAGCACGCAGGTACCTGATTTAAGCCATAAATACGCTTATGAGCTGGCATATAGGAATCACAGACAGCTTTCCAATCTTACCTCTCTGGAGTCAGCATGGCCGCATGAAATGTACGAGGATACGCATCAATTTTATTAGCAGCATGCATGACTCCCAAGTTCATTCGTCTGCTCATACAACCATCATCCAAGTCATCCGCACTCTGAGCACTCGGTTACTCCAGTTCCTGATCAAGGCAGAGTCGTCATGAGAGCCATTATGGATGGACTCCATGTTCATCTCAGCAGCTATTTCAGAATCATTTTGATTTTCATATTCAGAAATATCAACTGCATCTTTCAAAAACGAAACTTTCGATTCATTTTCATCAATAGGATCTCCCCGAAGAACATTCATTTTCACTCGAGATGGACTGTTGTTCCGAATCTTCAGAGTCGGCAAAGGATGACTCCTGATCATCATCAGTAAGGCTGATCACAGCGATTCCAGATGGATCTCCAACATTCTCATCATCCCTCTCTTGTTCCACGTTCCTGCGGTGTCTATGACGACGAGCAACGCGTGACAGAGCCATTGTCGTCACGGTATCCGAATTGCTCAAGGTTGAGCCTACATCGCAGTGCATGTGATTCATAACTATGCATGGTGGTATTCAAAACATTCTAGAAGGTTCAGAAGGATGTCCTAGAACACAAGCCGAAAAACTATGTAAGGAAGTAATTGTTTTTATTAAGTTAAGGATCATTTATGGATTACCAGCAAAAGAAAGTAAATCTACTACAGTATTGAATTCTACCGAATTCCAGGTCGAGCCTTGCACACGTTCCATGCATGGAACCGCAAAATCACCCATTATTCTGCAGGTCTCTCTCATATGATCACTTCTCAAGCTACACGAACTGAAGAATAAAATACTAAATAATGCTCTGTTCGGGAGGGTGAGAAGCTTGAAATTGAAACAGATTAGTTATGCCCAGACCTACACTCTCAAGATCAAAATTCCAGAAACTGCTCACCTGAACTTTTAGACCGTTTCTCGTTTCACATGGTTTGAAATAAATACACGCATTTCAAGTTACTATAATCCACCACTATTCTGTTCCATTTAAAGCCATCCTTACACCATGTCTATTGCCAAAGTCAAGAACGTTATCTCGGGTGACACGCTGTTGCTGAGTGCGCCTAATCGGGCTGATTTCCTGTTTGGGCTGAGCTCCGTGAGGGCTCCCAGCGTTTCCTCCAACGAAATCTTCTCGTTCCAATCCAAAGAGACGCTTCGCCGACTCGTCATTGGGAAGCTGATCCGCTATCACGTGGATTATACGACGCATTCGGGAAGAGAATTTGGAGATTTCTCTACAGAAGGGATCGCGAGCATTGTGGAAGATTTGATCTCGAAGGGAACGGTAAAAGTGAAGGAGAACGAACCGGAGGAAGTGCTGGACCTGCAGGCACGGGCCAAAGCCAACGGTGTCGGTTTATGGGGGAACGTGAGCGCATTGCAAATTGACTCAGAGCCCAGTGAAGGCGACGTGGGCAAAGTGCTCAAGGGTATTGTTGAAAAAGTGCTCTCGCCTGATCGAACCCTGGTGAGGCTATTCCTTGGCAAGGGCCGCCATGGCGTTTTCCCTGTCACTTTGGCCGGTGTCAAGAGATCGGAAGACGAGAACGAGCAGCCGAAAAAAATTCTGGAAAGTCAGCTTCTGGGGAAAGATGTGGAGGTGACTCTTCTGGGCGATGGCCGTGTCGCCACCGTGATTTTGGGCGGTAGCGGGGCCAACGTGAGCGAAAAGGCTTTGGAAAATGGCCTTGTCCAAGTGGCAGACTGGCAGTCTTCCCTTCTGGGTTCCGTTGTCATGGGGAAATTGAGAAACCTACAGAAAGAGGCGCAACAGAAGCACTTGGGGATGTGGAAGTCCCATAAGGAAGGCGCATCATCGACGAAAAAATTCAGTGGGTCGGTTCTGAAAGTCATTTCCGGGGACACACTTGTGCTTCTCGTTGACGGGAGTGAAACAACTGTCCAGCTGTCATCCATAAGAGCTCCTCGCCAAAGTGAAAACCCAGCTCTCCACTCACTCTCCAAAGAATTTACCAGGAAAGCCACAATCGGGAAAACCGTCCACGTGGTGGTGGATTCTGTCCGTCCCGCGTCGGAATCTTTCCCAGAGAGGCGGCTCGTCCGCGTGACTCTACCGAACGGGAGAGATTTGTCTCAGCTCACCGTGGAGAATGGAATGGCGGGCGTGATCAAGCACAGGGCAACAGACACTGACAGGTCGCCTGATTGGGATGTGCTTATAGAGTTGGAGAAATCAGCCATGCAGGCGAAAAGAGGAATTTTCTCCAAAGTGGAGCCTGAAAGAATCGTCGAGGCGAGTGAAACCGCAACGAGAGCCAAACCCTTCTTCAACACTTTGCATGGGAAAGGTCGAATCCCAGCCATTGTTGATCATGTAGTGAGCAGTTCTCGCTTCAGACTCTACCTCCCACGCGAATCCACCAAGTTGACATTCATCCTGGGGTCTTTGGCCAACTCTCGTGATCTCGACCCTGCAATAGCCTCACAGGGTCTCGAGCTCGTCACGCGCAAAGTGCTCCAGAGAGACGTTTCCATCGAGGTCCACGGGCTCGACAGAAATGGAGCGTTTATCGGAGACCTCTACTTGTCGAACCAGCTTCTGCAGTTGACTCTACTCGAGTTGGGGTACGCGAAAACCTTTGGTTCCGTCAGCGGCGCACTTTCAGCTGCTGAAAAGGAGGCCCAGTCCCACAAAAACGGAGTGTGGGCCGTTGAACCTCTCGAAGAAAAAGTGGAATCACTTTCTCTAAACACGTACAATGCTGTTGTGACAGACATCTCCGACGAAGGTGTCATTTCGTTCCACAAACTGGATTCTACTTTGGAGTCATTTAAAAAAATGCAAAACTCATTCAGATCATTCCTATATGAAAACGCGTGCAACCTTACAAAAGCTCCAAAAATTGGAGAGCTGGTAGCTGCGAAATTCTCTCAAAACGATAAATTCTACCGTGCCAAAGTCGTTGATTTTGACAAAACTACGAGAGAATACAAAGTCCGCCAAGTGGATTACGGCACCATCGATTATGTCCCACAGACGAGCCTCAAGAAGCTTCCTGTAAACTTTGACTTGACTGCTCACCCGGCAAAGGCTATTTCCGCTGAACTGAGTCTCATCAAGCTACCCCCATCATCGCCCACAAATTACCTTGACATGGCGCTTGATTACCTTTTCGAGACTGCCATAGACAAGGAGTTTGTAGTGAGGGAGAAGTACCCGGGCACCGTTTCTCTTTTGGATTCAGAAAACCATTCACTAAGCGAGGATCTCGTATCCAAAGGTCTGGCAATCGTGAAAAAACAGCTGTCTTCTGTGGAACTACTCATGAAGAGCGAATGGGAGGCGTTGCTGAAACAGGAGAGGAAGGCGAAGCAACAGCACCTCGGCTGTTGGGTTTTCGGCGACATCGAAGAGGATGAGTGAACAATCTTCTGAAAAGTGTTTTCAATGGGATTTCTACAAACCTTTCTATTTCCAAACAAAGGCTTTCTTTCATCTGCACAAAATTTGTAGACCGAGCCCACATGGTTATCCACAGATAGTACGTGAAACCTCAATCTACACAATACGCTTCTCCGAATTTGTTATTCTGTCTGGACCGTAGTCTACTCTCAATTAATTAGCCGCGGTCCGAAATAGTTGATCATCACCACAAACAATCCGTGTTTTCAGCGATTCAGATTACGCTTTTGCAGGATAAAACATGCGAGTCAAATAACCAGAAAGGCCTCCCCTCATAAAACGATCATCCTTCTTGCCGCTGAACATTTTTCTGATTTTCCACTCCCGCAGTGGAAGTAATACAAATACGCACGCCACGGAACAAGCACCGGCAAAAATCTGGCAGTGGAGAAAGGGCTTTGAAAGAGTAAAATCTCTCAACTCTAAACCTATCAGCTCGGAAACCAAAGAGGTGAGACCTGCACAGACATTTACCATTGTCCACCCGGAAACACAAGCAGATGGTCCTAGTGCGTCTGCCAAAATGGGGACATAATTTACCCACGTGTACCCCATGGTCAACGAAAGAAGAACGGTGCATGCAATGAGATCGGCAAAAGAAGTTGTGAAAATCCAAAAGAAAAAAATCAGCACGGAAAACAAGGAAGCCATCACCAACGATAAATTCACACGGCCAGTCTTGTCTGCTATGAAACCCAAAATAGGACGGCCCACAGCTTGGCCAACTCCAGTCACCGTGGTTATAATAAAGGCTTTGGAGCTTGTAAGCCCCAGTGTACGCGCAAAACTCGACAGAGAGTAGAGAATGATGGTATAACTAAGCGAGAAAATGGCGAACCAAAGTCCCACGAGAATGACAGGAAGCTGTTTGCAGATTTTCATGTCAATCATGGATTTAAGGATTTTGGTCAATGGCACAGAAGTTGGTGCCTTTAAAGGTTTTCTGGGCTTTACCAGCACTATGCAAACAACGTTGATGAAAGTGGAAACAATTCCAACGGCTCTCAAGGCCCACCTGTGATCCCCTGTCCTCGTGATGAGAGCAGCTGATATCTGGGAGTACATTACGCCTCCGATTCCGCCTCCGGCTTGTGCTATACCTTGCACAAAACCACGACGCACGAGGAACCACGAAGGCAGCACAAGAGATGCGGCTGAAAATATCAAACAGTACGCACACCCAAGAAGAAAACCCTGGAGGACGAAAAAACCAGCGAAACTGTGGCAGAAGCTCGCCCCCATGTAACAGCCGAATTGTAACACGCTACCTGCTACGAGGGTTTGTTTGAATCCAACCCTCTTTACCATCAGAATGGCGAAAGGTGCGAGAATCTCAGCTAGGCAGATGACCAGCCCTCCCATCAAGGCGTAGTCGACACTAGTGGCATTGTGGAAATAATCGCTATCGAGAAAGAATGCAAGGTAGACACCGAAGGCAGAATTTGTCCCCCATGATGACGCATTAAGAAGGCAAACACACACGCTGCACACCCAACCGTAACCTCCATCCGGTGGTGGATCCTCTATATCTTCCTGTGCGAGACCTGTCTCCCCGAATGTTTTCTCATCTATGTCGCTTATTTCAAAGCAACCTTCTTCCAATTTGGAGTCTGCACGGCTCATTATGCTATCAATGGGAAGCGATTTCAAGGCATATAAACTCTACATGCATCCTGTGGATGGATACATGATGCATATACGCGCAGGATGCTATGTTTGATCCAGCGGTGACTCACACGAGAGAGGTGTGAAATTATTCACAAATCGGCTTCTAAATCTTGATCTGGCATAGGGGACGTTGGTATTTTCCATTGTGTTGTTTTTCGTCTAACAGTCTTGTCATTTCCCGTTTGGGAAAAATGCGCTGTCGGGTATCCTTCAGCCTACGAAAAAGGCCTCATATCGTGAGTCACTTGAATGCGGACCACGATACCCGATGTGATCCCCGCCTTAAGAGAACCGTTATCTCATTTGACGTATCGAAGCAGACTCGATTACTGGTGAGAGATATCCACCGAAGTTAAGGTTTGCAACCTTTGGCAAATAAACTTGAGAACTCCCAGAGTTTTCTTCCTGTAGACAGAATGAACGTTTCGTTAGCGGCAATCTACAGAACCGGCGAATTTTTTTTTTTTTTTTCGTTCTGTGTTTCTAAAAATTAAAGCAAAATCTCATACAGAGAATGACGAGTGGAAAAGGGAAATGTCCTGTTCTGCCACCTTCAAGAGATATAAAATAAACAGTGCGACTTGGTCCATTTTCCTTTTGGTTTAAAACAGGGTCCACGGCAATGATTACGGTACTCGTTGGGAACCAGGAAGGAAGATTTTTCTTGAGAATACAAGCAGAGTTTGCAAGCGCTGACAATACGCATCGAATATTCTGTTATCAATTATCCGGACACCATTCGCAATGATTCAATCAATAGTACGTAGTGGGTACAGGCTACCGCTCAACGTGTTGGATTTGAATTCATTACAGAGCACGATGGATGTGTCAAAGGTGGCGAGTTATACTAGACATGAGGATCTCAGCCATTCAATCGGTCTCGTTTCCCCGCCTTTGTATAAAAGGCCAGAAGGACTGGGTGAGTTAGGTTTGACAGATATTGATGAGTCTAAGATTTTAAGGAAACCACCTTTTTGTAATTTGGCTGATGGAATGGAAAATTTTGTCTGTAAACGACCGACTGTGGACGAGTCGCGATTGGAAGGCTTGCTCTTTGCTATTGAAAACGTTGAAAGAGAGTCCGAAGTGAGGTGTGATATTGATATTCTTGCTCATCGTGGGATACTGGTGGATTTGGCCATTTTCCCCTATGTGAAGAAAAAAGTGAGAATCAACGTTTGCAAAATTGGGAACCAACTCTTTATGTCTGACGATGACTATGAGAAAGAGATTCTCGACCCGTCCAGTCTTGCGGGGTACAAGTTTGAGTCTGTGGTTACCGGTAAAACACAGAATAATAATTTTGAGCACTCTGTTACGGTCTCCAAGTGCACTTTTAAAGGAGATCTCAACGTTAACGTGGCTATGTCTGGTGAGCTCGACTGCGTGGAGGATGGAGAGCCTGTGGAATTGAAGACGAGGAAAATCGGTGGCAAAATTGCGCTGCTCAGAAACAAGTGGTTTTTGCAGAATCTTCTAAAGACCTACTTTCAATGTAATTTGGCCAATGTGAGGAAAGTAAAGTTCGGATTGAAAAACCATCGCCATGATCTCATGGCTCTTTCCAATATTGACACAGATGAAATCCCTTGTATTATACCGTACGACATAAACAAGTGTTCCAGGTGGTTGAATATCGTTTTGTGGTGGTTGAAGAATATAGCAAAATCAGACGGATACTTCCAGCTTTACTTCCAACACGATGGCCTGAATCTGGTTCCCGTGACGGATTCTATCCGGCGGAGGGTTGTTTCCGATGCGTTTCTCGAGTGGAGAAACAGTGTTTCGGTATTGGAGAAAATGGATAAGATGCATATTTCGCAGGCCGATGCGCAACCACACTTTGTGAGACCTTAGTCGCTTATTCATGGAGGGTGTTGCAAAGTTTCATCACCTTCCTATTTTTTGTCTCTTGATTATTTCGTACATGATTGGATGTATACCCGTTGTACTTGATATTTTAGCCGCTTTCCATATTCTAGTACACAGTTTTTTTCGCTGGTAGTCTCTGATAATCTCAAATTTAGTTATGGAAGTCTCAATTTACTCCATTATCCGTTAGTTATGACGGTCATTGCGGAAATTCTTGCAACGTTAGACGCAAGCTTTGGTGAACCAACATTCAGGTCACATTAGGCTGCACATGTTACATCATTGACTGTCTGATGTAATGAAATCCACTACAAGCATGCCACAACAGTCAACATTGACTAAAATGGGGCCCCTGATAATGGGAACATTGGACAGTGGTATACTTCCGTTTCCTACGCTTTGAACCAATTACAAAAGACAACCTCAAAGATTTAAAACATTCAATACTGCCATCCACATTTAACCGAGATATAGACTCCCCGGAAATGACTACTCCAAGATTTCGCTCCAACGATACGTTATC
>PPLB01006354.1:0-17270 GCA_003706365.1 Citeromyces siamensis
AATGACCTTCTTAATCAAAAGCGGAGTAACCTAATCCAATAGTCCTTTCCTCCGACATTGCATTCGACATGCATCCTGGTATTGGATCGCGGCTGATCCAATACACCGACACAGGTATTCACGAAACTGTTCGTAGTACTAGATTTTCGGGTGAATGATGTATTGCTTCTACTTGAAACTGCTACTTAATCTTTTGGCTCCTTTTTATACATGAATTAGTGCAAGAGGATGCATAGGGTTTGTGGGGAATGCTCATTCGAATGCATAAAACTCACGAAGAATGACCATTCTCATGCACATGTGATGACGAGGAATGACCTTCTTAACCAAAAGCGGAGTAACCGAATCTAGCGGTCCTTTCCTCCTGCGTTGCATTCGACATGCATGCCAGTATCGGATCGAGGCTGATCCAATACACAAACATTATCATCCTTCTGAAAGCATTCCCTTGGAACCAGCAATTCCCAACTCCAGGTACGCGAAAAGTCTCTATGTTCGTTAAAGAACTTTAGATTATCCCTTTTTCCAACAATTATAGAGGAAAAGAATCCAATTATACCGAGCGTTTTGATATTAGGGAAAGCTTTGGAAGTATAGATATTGGAAATATGAAGGGATCTCACATTTCTGTTTTAGAAAGGTTAGATGTTAATCATTCTCCATCGATGAAGAATTAGAAACTTTTGAGGTTTTCGATGAAGCGGGAGTCTACAACTTAGCGACATAACTCAGATGAAGCATTTTCAAGGATATTCTACAAAACATCACACAAAACTGAACAAACTTTCTCTTTTCTTTCATCGATTTAGTATTTACATAGAATATTAGAGTGTATGAGTAGAGAATAAGTTCCGCGCTCCTGAACTAATCCTTCAGAGAGTGACTCATTATGAGCATATTCACTAAAACCCCTCTATACACGTTTCATGTACCAACATTTTTATCAGGTTGTAACCTTTTAGTTTCCGTGTTCATCCGTTCGAGAAACAATCCTGATAGCTTTCTATATTGGTTTCTGTGCATAATTAGTTAAACATGCCAGAATGTGACGATCCAAACTCTCAATCCCAGTGGTGCTCAAGTATAGAGATAGCGGTAGTGAATTTAATCTTCTTTACCTCCATCATCTATGGATAAAAGACAGCAAAATAAGTCAAAAAAAGGGAACAATCTACTATAAATGATGCTAGAAAAAGAGGTGAGGATGTGTAACACATTTTTTTCCACCATGGCGTCTAAGAAAAAGATCCAAGACTCGGCAAAGCCAGTTTTGAAAGACTCCACCACTTGGCCATTCCAATTTTCCCTCGTGGCAGTCACTGCTCTTGCTGTGGCTACGCGGTTCTACTCAATTGGATACCCAGACGAGGTTGTGTTTGATGAGGTACACTTTGGCAAGTTTGCCTCTTACTATCTAGAAAGAAGCTATTTCTTTGACCTGCATCCGCCTTTTGCCAAACTTTTGATTGCATTTGTTGGTTACTTGATCGGGTACAACGGATCTTTCAAATTTGACTCTATCGGTGATAGTTACATTACTAACCACGTTCCTTACAAAGCATACAGATCACTGAGTGCTCTAATCGGTTCGGCAACTGTTCCTATCGTTTTCCTAACGCTCAAGGAATGCGGTTATTCGCTTCCAGCATGTCTTTTGTCCACTATACTGGTGCTTTTCGATAACGCACACGTGGCAGAGACCAGACTCATCCTGTTGGACTCTACACTGATTTTTTCTGTTTCCGCTTCTATCTACTGTTATGTGCGTTTCTCCAAAGAGAGAAACCACTCGTACTCGCTTCAATGGTGGAAATGGCTACTGCTCACAGGCGTCTCCCTTTCATGCGTTATCTCTACCAAGTATGTAGGTGTCTTCACCTATTTAACCATTGGGTGCGGCGTTGTTTTCGATCTATGGAGACTCCTGGACGCGGACAAAGGGCTTTCCCTGAAACAGGTTTACCGTCATACTATGGCAAGATTTTTTTCGCTTATCGTCATCCCGTTCATGATCTACCTAGGATGGTTCTACATCCACTTTGCCATCTTGACGCAGTCGGGAACGGGCGATGCCTTCATGAGTGCAGAATTTCAGGAAACATTAGGAGACTCTCCACTCGCCAAAGAGGCCAAACAGGTCAATTTTCACGATATCGTCCTTATCAAGAATAAAGAAACCTCGGCATATCTGCACTCCCACCCTTACCAATATCCTCTCAGGTACGACGACGGGAGGATCTCCTCACAGGGACAACAGGTTACGTGTATCGATGACAAGTATGATGAGAGCAACTACTGGGAGATCTTGCCCGCTTCTTTGGGCGATGTTGGGAAGTTGGGTGTTGCCGTTAAACAATCAGACACTATCAGGTTGAGGCACGTTGCCACACAGGGATACATGCTGACCCACGATGTTGCTTCTCCTCTCTACCCCACCAACGAAGAGTTTACCGTTGTATCGGAAGAGCTGGCACTAGGAGACCGCTACAATGACACACTTTTCAGACTAGACCCTTACGACAAGAAAAAGAACAGAATTCTCAACACAAAGGGCTCCTTCTTAAGGTTGATGCACGTGCCAACTGTGGTGGCCATGTGGACACACAACGACCAGCTTTTACCCGAGTGGGCGTTTCACCAACAAGAGGTGAATGGTAACAAGAAGTTTCAGGATCCAGGCTGTTTGTGGAGTATTGATGAGATTATTGGGCTTGACGACTCTCGCGCTGCGTACGTGCCAAAAGAGGTTAAAAGGTTGCCATTTTTGTCCAAATGGCTTGAGTTGCAGGCTGCCATGTTTGAGCATAACAACAAACTTACCTCGGAGCATCCTTTCGCTTCTGAGCCACAGTCGTGGCCGTTTACCGCATCGGGAGTTTCTTTCTGGACCAAGGACTCGACAAGGGAGCAAATTTTCTTCATAGGAAACGTGTTTGGATGGTGGCTCGAGTGTGCGCTTTTGGCTTGTTATGCAGGACTTGTTATTGCAGACCAGATTACAAGAAGAAGAAAAGTGTACGTCTTGAGCGATAAAGCAAGATATCGTCTTTATTACAACTTGGGTTTTTTTGCAGTCGGATGGATGTGCCATTATTTCCCTTTCTTCCTCATGAACAGACAAAAGTTCTTGCACCACTACCTTCCAGCGCACTTGATCGCAGCTTTGTTCGCTGGGGGGCTGTTTGAGTTCATGTTTACCGATAACAGGGGAAGCTCGCTCAGAGACAGGGGAGAAAAGGAGTCCAACGAAATTAGCTGGATCCCATTTACCGCTTGTTTTGCCTTGCTGGCATCGATGCTCGTGTGGGGATTCATCTTCTGGGCTCCTCTGACTTATGGTAACGTAAGTCTATCTCCTGCGGAAGTTGCTCAAAGACAATGGCTGGACATCAAGCTGCATTTCGCAAAATAACTTTGTATAACATCTATCTAGTAGGGAAGGGCATCTTTCTGTGAATCCTATTTACAACCTCCAGGTAATGTGGTTCCGTTTCTGCAGACACGAGACCCCTTCTAATGAAGAAATCAATCACTACAGCGGCACAATTGGGTTTGAACCTCCCTTGCAAAAGTCTCTGCATCACCTGGTCGACATCCAAAAGTTCAAAGTTCTCAGCCTCATTGTCGATGGGACGCGGGATCTCATCTTGCATGTTGAGGTCGTATATATACTCAACCTCTGGTTGTAGTACACCACCTTCATCTCGATATTCTCTGGGTTTGTTCTGGTAGATGTACGATAAAACGCCTACAGATGTGATGTGTTCCCTCACAAAGCTTTCTTCAAGCCCAGCCTCCTCGTAGCACTCTTTTATGCAAGTCTCTTCTAGTCCATAAGGGTATCCGACCCCTCCAGCCACCATATTATCGAGCATACCGGGGAAAGTGGCCTTGGTGAGTGATCTAGACGGAATCCACATCTTTAACACCCCATCTTTCTCTACAAACCCATTGATATGTACTCCGTATGTCACAACTCCCAGCAGGATAGAAAATGCCCGCTCTAAAAGCATGTAAGGTTTGCCTGTTGGGTAGAAAACCGTATACTGCTCGTCTCTCCAACCCGAAAGAGTATCGAACAATTTCGCATCTCGCCATTTTACTGCAAGCTTCAAAAAAGACTCATTGCGCTTTTCAAAAGTGTCTGAATTCTCACAAATGGTCACCGTCCGAGATGACTCATCAACAGCCACTACTTCTGGGCAGTTTTGAAGCTGAATTGCCACGGGCTCAATTACTCTACCAAGTTCTTGGCTTTTATCATGAGACAATAAAACAAAAGTCCTATTTAAAAGATCATCAAACCCGGCCTCATGCGCATAAGGCGCGGTATCTACTTTTCTTATCAGATCAACCAGCAGCATACAGGAAGAACAAACATTTCATCCTCACACCCTTGTCTATATTAGTTATGCCTAGTGAATATGCCAGAGAAGCGTTAAGAACACTTCGACGGCATTTAGAAATGAGAAAAATTGACTCTGCGATAAAATACGACACAAGTGACATGTCTGTGTCAAAACTCACTCGAGATTCTTCTTACATAAGCTATGAACTGTACAAGATTTACCGTGAGCTCGAGGTTTTTGCGGCTCCTGCATCGCAAATCAAGATTTTTCTTCATGCTCTGGTCAATCTTGCAGATGCACTTGTTGTGGAGTCAGACCTGGCTCCGTGGTGTGATTCATATTTAAGAATGGCACTCGACAGCGGTGGGCTTGACCTGGAATTAGTTGATCTCTCCAGGGAATTTTTCAAACGTTGCATGTGCCCACGTGAGGATTCTACAGATTCTGTCTTGTCGCTCAGGCTCACTAGTGCGAGAGTGGTTGCGGGAAAGGTACTGGATGTCTTTCTTGAGCCTGGAAAGGTAGTTACCGAATTGAAAACAGGTGCCGAGGGGGAAGAAACTAAAAGGTTTATTAGGATGAATGCGAGGGATCTTCTTGCTGAGTATGGCAAATTTTCGCTGGAACAGTTTTTCAGAGTAGTGACTCCGAGTTTTGAAAGTGTTTCTACAAGGGCTGCTGCCATCTCACTCGTTTCATACGTATGCTCAAGTAATCACCGTAACGCCGGATGCATACTCGATACCGAACTGTTCGGCAAAATAGTAAAGTCGTTGTCGTTCGACCGTAATGGTGCTGTTCTTGACGGATGCATCAAGGTTCTCGTTATGTTGATTCCAGTCACTTTGAAAGTGCTGAGCAACTTTCTCCCACAAGTGCTTGCCATATTAATCAGGCTCATGTCTCAGGATGACTTTCTGAAGGACTCCAAGTGGGAGGTGTGCGCTGTCGGTGAATCGCAGGCAGATTTTACTCCTCTTTTCGATATTCTTTACGCACTTTTCCCGCTCAATTTGGTGGCATGTGTCAATGATCCTAGCGGTTACCTGCACCTTTCAAACACACTTTCGGATCCGATACAGGTGATACGATGGAGCAAGAAACGAATCGAAACGTTTCGTGCACACGAAAACTTTGTCATATATAGTTCGGCAGAAGAGGAGCTTGAAGACAGCAAACAGAAATGGGAACGCCTGGGTTCCTTTGAGAATGTCGTGAGCGCATGCTACTCGTATAGAGGTGGAAAAAACTGCGCTAGCGAACCAGAGGAACTGCTTGATGTGCATAGAGAGCTTTTCTCCAAACAAATGACTGAAGGGCCGAGCGATGAAAAACAATCAGCTCCTACTGGTATCGATTTTTACCAGAGGGAACTTTTGATTCTGAAGAACGAGCTCGATTTCGCCAATTACGAACGGTTCCTGCTAGAGGAAAAGAGCAAAGCTGCAGAAAAGTCACTTGTCGAGGTGAAATCAAAGCTTGCCTCACTTGTGCAACGCAACTACAGTAATCCATCCCACAACGCCATAATTGCAAAGCTGGAGAATAATCTCGCAAAGCTAAAGGAAGAGTACTCAAAGTTCAAAACTGCCAAGTCCAGTTACCAAAATGGGCTCATCGAGAAGCTCAGGGTTGTTAAAAGTGAAAACAAAGTACTGCAGCGTGACATAGACGAGCTCCAACGGACCAACGCTGCACTTCATGATGATATTCTGTTATTGGAGCAAACCGTGCGCTCAGAAAGAGCCAAATCTACCTCTCTACAGCAGACCATCGACTATGAAAAAAAGGAAGAGATCTCCAAGCCGCAGACATCGATTCCAGAACCTGAAAACTGCGACGAGGAACGAAACCTTGAGCAGCAATTGCAGGAGGCACGCGACTACATATCACAACTACACAAGCGGACTGCGCAACTGAGCGACCAAATTGCACTGAAGGAACAAGAGGGCGCAAAACAGCTGACACTGAAGGAGAAAGAGATGGAAATGCTCAAGTCTGAGCTCGCAGTCCGACGCGACTTGAAAGAGAAAGTGGTTTCCGTCTTTACGAGGAAAATCGCCGCCCTCAGTGAAACAAATACCCGGTTACAGAACGAACTCAACACGAACGATAACAAGGGTTACATAGAATCGCGTCCTATCAATATTCCCAAACGAGAGGACCCGAACCACTTTATCTCTCAAGATGGCGACGTAGGCAAAGGTGGAGAGGTTTCGCTGTTTGAACACTACCAGTCTTCGAGAAATCGCTCCAAGATTAACGACTCTGCGCCCGTTTTCAAAGGAAGGGGTGGAATTCAGAAACGGTCTCGAAACATTATGTGAGGTGTATACGCGTATGCATCACTTGCATGTTCCATGCATATAGAGCAAATGACATTGAAGAAGTCTGGGAAATCACCGAGAAAAGTTCATTCGAGTCCGTCAATGGAATCTTCACAGGCATTCGAAAAAGTGAGCACACAATTTTTCCCTCTGCTCAACTAACTCTTAGGCAAGAGCCGCATGCAGAAGCAAGATTGAAGAGGTTCTCAACAAAGGTCAAGACGACAACCAGAAAGCAGATCACAAACAGATTGCCAAGGAATACGAATCATCATTGCTACAAAAATCCAATAACGATCTTAGTCTATATCGCGAAATGTTCCGTAAGGATCTCGTTGCGCTAAGAAACTCCGATACGGGACTATTGGAAAGGCTTTTGCGTCATGACTTGAGTGGAGCTGCGTTGGCAGAAATGGCTCCTGACCAGTTGTATTCCGAGCAACAACGTGCGGAAAATGAAAGACTGAGGGAACGGGAGTTCCGTAATTCACTAACTCGCGAAAGCTTCCCTGAAGTGCCCAATGACGTAAAGGAGATCTTACACGATGAACAACGAGAAGAGCAATCGGAAATTATCTAAACAAAAGTAATGTGTAACATGATAATTGCATAATTGTTTCTCCGAATATTGCGCCATAGATGAAGAATGACTGTAATCCGTTCCCTTTGGTCATCTGACAAAGTTTACTGGTTCGGGGTTCCGTTCATCGGAGGAAATTCATAACAACCGTCTGCACCCTCTCTGGTGGAAAGCCGTCGCTTTTTCTGTGTTGGCTGTTCGCCAACGGCCGTCTCGTCTCGATTTTGCGTCGAAGCATACGAACCCGTTGAACCACCTCTGATAATGGGGAAAAATGGCTGCAATCTCAAAACTGGCAAAGGATTAAACGCTGGGAATTGACTTGGCTGTTCAACATCGTGGGAAGCGTTTCCTGTGGGTTGAAGAACATTTGTCGGTTCGTTGAGAGTCGCTCTTTCTTGAGATTCATCCTGTATGATCTTGACCGGATGTCCAGTGATCTCATTGGGTCCGCCATTTACAATCGAATTACAAGCCAGTCTGGGAGTGTCGGGAGTCTGCTCAACCGACTGTTGGGCATCGACGTTTACTCCGACAGGAGCTTCTTTGACAGACGTTGAGACTGCATTTACGGTAGGCGTGACCCCATCGTCGCTGTTCAAGCCCACAGCGCGAGGCTCAACCGAAATCTGTGATACATCGGGAACAACGATATTCAAATCGCTCGATTCGGCCATTTTTTTCTTCAGATCATCCACTTCTTTGGTGAAAATGTTCACAATCTGGTTGCAAAAAGGCAGAATATCCTTCCTGGCTACGCGATTCTTGTGAGTTGCCTTGAGAGGAACAGCATCCTGGACAGGTGGCGGCGGAGCCTCCTTTTCAGTTTCCTTAAAGTCATTGAACATTTTGAAATAGATCCCGTAGAACGTATCGTCTACGTTTGCAGTGCCAGAGAAACCATTTGACATCTTTCTCAAGTCGCTTATCTCGGAAAAAAGATAAAATATCCTGAGACCATCACGCGATAATGGATTTTCCTTTTGCTGCTTTTCCAGCCATTCAACAAATCTTTTCGAATCAACCACAAAATCGGCATACTTGAGTTCCGATACAACACTGTCGGTGTACTTCTCGTCGAGATGCAGAAAACGACGCACAAAACTGCAGACATGGCTGATTGTGATATCCCAGCACCCAATCATATCCACCATGTTTGAGCCAAATTTTCTCAGTTTCCTCGCAAACAGCAATAGCGAAACCAGATCCCTCTGTTCGATGAGTATGTCACGGAAAAAGGATGCATACTGCAGGCTGTAAAGGAAATGTTTCCCAGGTCTCTCCGCTGATGGCTTCCAGATACTTACCACGCTTCTCACAGTGGGCTTTAGATTTATGATAGATGACATGGTGGCTCTCGCTTCTGCGCAGTCGTGGAAAACTTGGTACTGGATTAGCGCCCTCTTGTAGATCGGTCTATGATGCCAGCTCCGTTTATCGTAAATGGAGACCTTGCGTAGTGCTTCTAATATAAAGCGGGCAAATTGTTCAAACGACACTTCTTCCACTTCACCATCATATCCACAAACAGGGTCGCGTTTTAGATACCTTAAAGCCTCTTGAGTAGTAAATTTTCCTTTTTGGACCAACTTGAACAACAGCCAACAGAGTCTGTGGTGGGGCTCAACAATAGGATCACCGGAATTAGCCGACTTTGCAGCTGCAATACATGATCGCAATAGCGTCTTGACGCATTCACGATTAAGCTTTTTCCGCACTTTGGAAAAATAGTAGAGGTAGTACCAGTCCCCTGGAGTTTCTTTTACCGACACTTCAAAAACTGAAAACAGCACTTTGTAGATGGGTGTTCTAGGCAGGATGGTTTCGCCATCCTGATTCTGACGGAACGCAAGCATGTTCATCGGGCTCATAGTGGCGTTATAGAGCTCTTTACCAAATGACGTCCATAACATAGTGGAAATTAAGGGGTCACGCTTGGTATCGCGGGACATCATGTTTATAGCCATTAGATAGCACAGAAGGGATTTCCTTTGGTTGCAAGCTGTAACAATCTTTCTTTCAGGGTTGTTGAGTTTATCAGAGGTCCACACCAGATCATCTTCCACCAGAAACCCATAAGTCTGACCCAATAGTATCCAGGTTTCAACCCGCTGACAACAGCATACTATATCCGCTTCAAAAGCTCGGATCACGAAATCAAGCTCTGATGAACGCCCTTGCATTGTCCGTTTGCGGATCTTAAATAACTGCAGGGCCATAATCCCCTGAAGATAAAACACACCCAAGTCGGCGATCTCTTTCAGTCGATGATGGTCATAACGAGACATTCCCAGCTGAAAAACCCCGTAGAAACAATCTCGCATGTGACGAAGACTCATTTGGTGGTTCTGCATGTAAAGTTCCATACACCTGCGATTGGTTTTGAGCGGCGCAACTCCATCCAAGGGCTCGCGTACAATGTCGTAGAGGGTATCTAGCAGATTTTTCAAATCCTTATTCGGTGTCTGGACGAGAGGGTTTTTCCTTTTGAAACAGTAAGGGTAGATGTATCTCGCGAGCTTCATCGCAGATTCCCTCGTCAACGGAAACTTGCTAGTGTGGTGGTTAAACGGCGTAAAATTTTCCACACTTACACTGACATGATATCTGCAATGAATGATCTGGAAAATGTCTTTATCTGACTCCATCCAATTCATTTTTAGAAGAGCATCTTCAATTAACTGCAGAAATCGCCCATTGGCCGCCTCACACCACCCACGAGTACCAATATGTTCATGTATCACGGAAATGAGATCGTTAAGAACCTCTGGTTTTCCCGGTCCGAGGATAGCCGCATACGACAGGTAAAACAATGCGAAAGAATTCACAACCATATCTCTGAGTCGCTCGTACACTTTATAAGACGTGTTCTGTAAGGGTCGCTTTAACGAGGGTGCCAGTTTGGCTCCGTCGCAATGGAGCAGAAATATGTACCCCATTCTGAGCATCCGACAGAGTACGGAAGCGGTTTTACATCCATCGGAAACCTCCAATGACCATGACCTTTTTGCGAGAATGGTCATAAAATTGTTTGAAAATTCCGCATGGAAAGCCAGTATCCGTACTACCATCTGCCACCTCTCTGGTTGAGTCGCTTTTTCGAAGGAGACACTTGTCAACTCACCTGCAAGTATGTTAAGCACACTCTCAAATCCCTTCTGATAGCCCGAGAAGTTATCCGCAAACAAATAGTACTTGAGCAAGATCTGCCACAGTTTCAAAGTCAGTTCCACGTTAGATTTTTTGATAAAATCTTCCATTTCTTGTTGCTTATTTGTGAGGTCATGGTTCGGGGACTGGGTGGGCATGAGGATGCGCTCTAAAATAGAAATCTTTCTTTTCGTGTCCTCCACGTTGTCTGAATCATTCAATATCTTGGAAAAGGTGGTCAAGACGTTCGTCTTTGAGAGTTGTACATCTGCATTCGAAGCATTCAGTCGAGGAATGTACCCATAATTTACGTTGAGCACATCGGTCCCAGAATGACGTGACAGTTCCTCAGCCAATTCCGTAAGTTTGTTTTTAGCTTCATCAATTGAAAAACTCTCGCTATGCTGTTGAAAAGTTGTCAAACTCCAACGAAATCTGGCATAGAGGTGCCAGTGTCCACTGTGGCCGAGAATAAAAAGAGCATCTGCAATCGCGTCTCTCCATCTTTCCACTCTCATATTAAAATGAGCCTGAGACGATTTCAACTCATTGTGAAGGTGCTTGTTTTTTTCAAGATTCTTCGTTGTCTTCAGCTTTTGAGATATCCCGATGTATTGGTCCACCAACAGTTCCATCACAGAGAGTCCAATACTCATCCTCTGCAGATCGGGCTTGTTTTTTAGTTTAGTTAAAAGCGTATACTCAGAATAATCCACGTACTCTTTGATAACGCTCAATGTTGGTTCCTCGATTCTGTAATCTGTGATGAGACATTTCCCATCTGGTTGTACGCCCAGAATGTGTTCCAGTACGAGTAACCGCACCTGTATAAAGTGCAGATTTTTCCTATTGACTTTCTCGATGAACTGACTCAAGTTTTCCTGTTCAGTTTCTGTCTCTTCGAGATCTTTAAGGTTTTTACTTCCCGCGCCCAATTCAGTGACATTTGAAGTGTTCAGTATATCCATGACAGATACACTGTACTTGTCATTTGACTCAATATTCAGTAAAAGCATTTCTGTGTGTTGCTGGGACCAATTCTCCAGTAATTGCACAAACTCGCAGGCATATAAATCTTCGTCATCGTAAGACGTTGGCTTAGTGAACGCATCTGTGACAGTTTTGAAGGTTATATCTCCAGGAAGGTAGGTTAAGAAGTAATTGAAAGCTGAGGTAAACCTATCGTTGTCAGCAAAATCTTCCACATGGAGCTCTGAAAGACCCTCTTGTCTAAAAGATCGGTTCAACCTCTTTGAGGCTCGTGACTGCAGTTGCGAGTTTTCCTCCACTGGAGTATCGAGATTTTTAGGCTCCTGATCGGGTTGTTCCGGTCCCTCGGATTCATCTCCAACTGAGTCGTCCACAACGAGAACCTCTTCCACCACGGGAGACCTTTCTGAGAGTTCCTTGATGTTGAATTCGACATTGTTGAGGCTCGCTGCTGCAGCAAGATGGCACGGGTCGTTCTTGGCTTGCACTTTAGATTTCGGTTTTGGCAAAGCATCGTGTAGCGCTGAAATGATCATGCTCCATGAAAGCCGCGAATTGCGGTTTTTTATAATATCCACAACTGTTGGCTCGGCTTCCGTCTTTTCTGGAGCCGGTGTCAGCTTCCCTTCAAGTTTCTCGATGATGGGATGACTTAACACCCCAACTCTAGTTGCCGGAGGATGTAGTTTGTTCCTGTTCCAAAAGCCATACTTGTTATATACAGACTCGGATAGTTGATCGTTTTGCTCAAGAAATTTCCCATAATCCACCAGCAGATTTCTGGTCTGAGGCAAGAGATATGTTATATGACCTTGCATATTGCGCAGCAATGGCAGGGACTCGTCGTTGAATCCGAGAAAGTCATTCTTCAGCATCTCGTACTCGAATCCAAGTCTCGTTGGTCTGTTAAGTCCAAGTACTTGGTAGAGCTGTGTGAGAGTAGACAACAGCATAGAATCGCCCTCAGCATATTCTAAACTTTGTGTCAGATCCTGAGTGCATGAGACAACTTGTTCTCGCAAGTTTTTTGCAGACAGATCGGCCATAATCAGATCGAGCTTCAACATGCCCCTATTTCGAAATGCAAGAAAGCGGATGTTTTCAATGGAAGGAGACAAGTGTGTAAGAGCATTCTTTACAATATCCAGATCGAATAAAATCTCATACTGACGTGACGCTGCTTGATAGTTTCTATCTCTCTGGAAATGAAGTGCTCTGTCGAAGATTTTGAACCCTTCCTCAATTTGAAGTTCTCTCGTGTGTTCCTCAATATCTGAGTCATCTTCACTGAAGTTTACAGCTGTGAATGACGACTATCAAGTTAGATTCAGTTGATCTACTTAACTTACCATCACACTATATATATGCCTGTTTTTTAAGAACGAACACATATATATATGAGGTTCTACTCGGAGTTTCTTCCGCGGCTGGGTAAAATTGTAATCTGTGCTGTCTGCGACGGAGACATCACGAAATCCCGTATTTATGATGACTTAGTCTATATAGAAACCAAAAGCACTCGATATTCCTTCAAGCTACCGGGCAAAGTTGCGTGCACGAACGTGGCACCAACCGGGAATATTCTATATACAAGAGTTGCAGCAGAGGAGGGTTCAAATGGGCCATTGTCATTCATGGACACCTCATCTAAGTGGTCTGCCAAATATTTGACAAGTATAGGACCCCAATTACAATTGTTATGTAAAGAATGTAGTGCAGTCATTTTATCATCTGAGACCGTGACGAAATGGAACGAAGCGCCAAGTGAGTTGTGGTCTGAGATGATGGAATTCTGGCACTGCCATAAGCCCAGTGAGGGGACCAACACTCATGTACATAGATTCAGTAATCTGCGACCAGGAAAGAAGTGTGTTATTACAGGATCTTATTATTTCTCGGTTAACGCTGACGATTTTGCTTCACTCAAGAAGGATAACGATGTTGAATGCTCCAACTGTGGTGTAATTGTCGGAAGTATTCAATCCGACGGCGTTTTGAGAGTGTGGAAATGGAGTTTGAGATTGCAAGACGGCGAGACATTTCATCCTTTCACTCACGGGTTTACTGTGTTGCAAGACGCCATAAGCTCAGGAGCGTCAAGGACGTTCCAGATTACGGACGGGAAAAAACGAGCTGTAATGTGGGTTTTCAATTTTGGCATCTCGTTTAGTGTTCGTCTTACCAGAGACTTCGTGAGCACAAATGCGATGAAGATCTTGTTTCTTAGTGATGACAAAACTATACAACGATACCTAGAGGAACAGAAAAATTCGCTCACCAACTCCTCGGTAGAGCTGATACAAGTGCCTGAGCAGGTACTGAGTTCCATGCTCAATCTGCTGAAATCTATAAATGAAGCACTACCTGAACAACGGATACAAATAGACCATAGAGCGTGGAACGTGTCTTTCTTACCGATGGATTATATCAACTACTGAATCAACAATATAGATTTCTCGCGCACGAGAGGAGCCACCTGCTTCCTACTGGCTTTGATGTTATTTTGCGTAAAGAAAACAGCACCTTCAGCCTGTATGGACAACTGTTCGAGTGACAAACTGTGAACCAGCGATTCCGCGATATTCTTGGGGTCGGAATTTACTGCTACAAACGCGATCTCCCTGTGGAAGCTGTCGTTCGCAGAAAACGCGGTCATCAGCACAAGGTAGTTGACGCCTTGTTCAACTCCATAGGCACGACAGGTTTCCACAAGCGTTTGTGCACTGCCATACGTATCTAGAAGCCACTGAAATGGCTTCACGATGGAACTAAATCCCACTTTGCTACCTTCAAACTGGAACAGTTTGTAGTCTTTGCGTAAAACGTCCCTCAGGGACAAGCCGCTGACGTCGGATTTCATTTGGCTCGTGAGCTGGAAGAATTGTTCGAGATTTTGCTGTGTAGCTTTCTCGAGTATTTTGAAAGCTGTAATGTCGGGCTCTTCCACCCTGTGCATCATGAACGAGGTATCGGCCAATAAAGGTGCAACCAAGAGTTTAGCGGCCACATTTTGAAAAATATTGAGCTCGTAAAAATAGTTTGTGACCAGACTGGAGCAGCTGCCACAGCGCTTGATGATTCTAGGTGAGGCATCTTGGAACATTCCCTCGTCATGATGGTGATCGATAATTCCTGTCACCGTGGTCTTATGGGAATGGATGAACTTCTGTAACTCCTCGCCCTGAGGCACGTTGTGGTCCACTAATACGAGGTCTATCGAACCAGCCTCGACGTGTGGTAGATCATCAGCGAACAAGAGGGTTTCCTTCGGAATCCCACATTCATGCAACACGTATTCTATGTCTTTGCGAAGCACAATGTCTGCCTGTGGGATATTGATCAACGGAACTATCGGGTCACTTCCTGTGTCTAAAAAGGCAAACCCTATAGCAGATACCACCGAATCCAGATCTAGAGTTAGGCTTTGGATTGAGAACTACGCACCTGCACTCTGGTTTCCAGTGATTATCCTGAGCTTGTAAAGACTTTTACTCAGTGCTAGTTTCTTAGCACATCTCAAAAACATCGGAATCTCCATGGTGAAGTTTGCAAAGATGGTGCATCAAACCACTTTTATCAGTTGTCCGATGCACGACCACAAGCCGCACATGATGTATCAGGCCACCTGGGCTCTTTTCTTTTTTGTGGCGCCCGAATAGTCATGACTAGTGGTAGTCACGTGCCGCACGTTCTCATTTTATACTTGACTAATGTGGGAAGCACGTCATAGATACTTCAAGAAGTACAGAGGCTTGAGAAGAACCCTGCAGATGTCAAAAAATTTTCCGAGACAGAACGCTTTACTTACTTACAGCACTGCAGTTCACCCGATTGCGGCAAACTAACGTTGCTCAATTTGTTATGCAAAAAATGGTTGTCAACCGAGTTCTCTGGGTAACGATCCATAGTTCGTGCAATTTTATAAGGGCGGCCATGGGAAACACAGAGCTTACGTTTGTCGTAGAAAAGAAAAGTTAGTTTTCTGTTCATTTTTCTGTTTTTTCTCATTTGTACTTTTACTCTATGATACCAAATAGATCTGGTTATTGCGTCATCTGATACAAAAGAAAACCATATCCGACTTTCCAATAAGGAAATCGGAATAATACAATATAACAAGGTCCGAGTTGAAGCAGTTTGAGATAAATCACGTTCTGATTTCAATGTTCTTCCTGTCGCTAGTTGAAGGAGCATAATGAGTTGGAGAGCAGATCTTGTCGGTGTATTGGATCAGCCGTGATCCCCTACTAGGATGCATGTCGAATGTAATGCAGGAGGAACGGACTATTGTATTCGATCACTCTGTGTTAATCAAGCAGGTCATTCTTCCTCATCACACATGCATGAGAATAGTCATTCTCCACAAAGCCTATGCATGCTCTTGCGGGAGTAATTCGTGTATAAAAAGGAGCCAAAAGACTCCAATTAGGTAACAACCTCAGATAGAAGTAATACATCATTTACCCGAAAATCTAGTACTACGAACAGTTTCGTGAATACCTGGAAAGAGAGAAAACTATGAGTGCGAACCACACGGCTCAATCTGCTCCCAGTTCCTCGTTTCATCAACAGACCTGTGGGTCGGAATCGGCTGCTGGTTCAAAATGACTGTGTGATGACCGGCTATATGCTGGAGAGTCCATTGAACAGTTTCTAGGCAATCCCCTTGTCGCCTTTGTCATGAAATGTCCCATTCAATATTTAAGAAGACTTTGGATAGGAAAATGGCGCACTTTCAAGTGGCAATTGGCATTAAGATTCCTATTACTAATATAATCTTCGAGGGGGTATGAAGTCGCAACTCTCCGATCTCAGGATGTGTTTTCTCCAAGAAATCTCCCTTGGTGATACGGTTAAATCAAAGGCTTTGAACCCTATTCAACTTTGAGGTGGTTCCACGGTTTATAGAGGGAGACGAATAGAGTTGGACAACTGTGAGACCAAATCCTCAGACCTAGCGGACTGATGGTTCAATTAGAACGAAACGGATATGGGCTGGGGTACATGAAAACGCTCCATATCAGAGTTTAATCCCGTTGAGCGTCTTTCGGGCCCCAAATTATATGCGATATTATGACAATTTGATAGAAAAGACGGTTTACAACTGGTCAATGTGGGATTTTTTGTCGTTTACTCACAGCGTGATAGAACAGTGCTATACACAGTTTATTGATAGTCTGCCAGAAAAACTAGCAATTCAGCAATAGGACTCAGAATGCTCTGTTTGATGTTCTTTTCAACAAAACAGATAGAAATATTGCCGCGTTTACGCGTAATAGGCATAATGACGTCCACAAGATTCAGATGATTTCCTCAGCATATCAGCGTTAAAGTAACCCAAACATGATCCAAAAGAATAGACGCCAAAATATTGGAATATTCCAGCGCTTGAAAGGATCTCCGAGCTATCAGAGAATTTGAGATACATTCGCAGAAGCCTTGGAATGACATACTGACGCTATATTTCACGAATTGGACTGCCGTTGTTCACTAACTTGGAATATGTGAATCTCTTCTCAAAAGCGCTTTTCGTAGAGAGGAAAACACAAAATATGACAACGTTTGGTTTTACAGGCTTTGTTTTAAAATGTGCTGCTTGATACAACGAATAGCTTGCTAGTGAAGTAACGTAAAGTTTGTGATGGAATTCTGAAGCTCAGAGCCACGGGTATTATGAGTTATTGAGGTGTTTCAAAGTAGAGATTAATCTTTATGTTCTCTCCTTGATCTACCGGATCAATTATTCGCTTTATTGTATTCCAAATAGTCCAAACAAAAAAAAAATCCTGACAGCTTGTCTCAATCCAGTTGGCTTGGAATTAAACCACAATGACACCGGATTTTTATAACAGATACTATAGATCAGTCCTAAAC
>PPLB01006354.1:25108-36153 GCA_003706365.1 Citeromyces siamensis
AGATCGAAAGACTCAGTTGGTGACGAAAGCTTTTCAGAATCAGATATATTGACATAAGGAGATTCTTTTTTCTCATCGTGTGACAAAAAGGATGGATATTCTGTATCGCCTTTTTCAAATTTTGGTGTTTCTTTTTTCAGGTTATCGGTTGATTTTTGTGTAGTCTGCTTCGAAAAAGCTCCGAAAAGAGAACCATCTTTTGTCTGGTTAGCAAAAGCAGCGAAAGGAGACTTGTCTGCAGCTGCTGTGAAGGCTGAACTGCCTTTGGATAATGAAGCAAACGGGTTCTCCGATTGAGATCCCAACGCCGATGAACCAAATGTAGAGGTTTTACTACCGAAAGCCGAAGAGCCAAAAGCAGGATTCTGACCAGAAGCTGATGAGCCAAAGGCAGATCCTTGCCCGAATCCCGAGGATCCAAATATTGGAGCTTGCCCGAACCCTGAAGAACCAAACGCTGGTGTTTGAGCAGAGGTTGAAGAGCCAAATCCAGACGCTTTAACACCATCTACCGAAGAGCCAAACACGGGACTCTGACCAGAAGTTGAAGAAACAAGTGCAGGTCTCTGTCCGAATCCAGAGGATCCAAATGTAGGGGTTTGTCCAAACCCAGGTGATCCAAATGCTGGTGATTGACTGGATGCGAATGTTGACGTCTGTGACTTCCCAAATGCCGGACTTTTACCAAAAGATCCAAACGCTGACACTGGCTGAGCCTTCTCCTGTATACCGACTGGTTGACCAAAAGTGGAGAGCCTCTCTTTTTGAGATTTTGTACTATGACCTAAACCTGTGAATGCACCAAAGGGCGTGCTTTTGTTTTCTTTAGTGTCTGTCGTTTCGTCATTTTTCGTATCATCTTTTGGCTCCTCCTTTTCATGCGTAATCTGCCGAGGCTCAGCATTGGACTTGCCGGTTTCCGGTTCACTTTTGACGCCCGCACTTTTAGCTGCCCTCTGTTTGAAATATTCCTGACATTTCATCAGATCAAGATCACCTTCCCTGATACCTTTGCCATCAAAGACATGCCAACACAAAAGAGAACCCTCATTCGTAAGACACCACAGACGTGGCAAAGGTGGACACTCGTCGATACCCTTACAAGGCTCGAGAACGTCATCTGTTGCAGAAACGTCAAGAACCAACCCCATCAGCGTAAGATCCTCGTCTGTTTCTTCATCTAACGGAAGCTGTGCCATTTCCGTTTCATTTACTTGAACCAGAACCTCATGTGGAGTCAGGACGCTCAGATCTGTGGAAAGTCCTGATCCGACGAAGATTACTTGCGGATTTCTCAGACTCCAATTGCACAGCACCTCCGTATAGTATGTGGGCTTTCTTGGAATCATACCATAAGGAGGACAAATATCCTCCGTCAACTTGAATTGATAATCGCCTGTAGCGCTGTCGTAGCTGACTACATACGATGGGTATTCTTCTTCAAACACATACACTGCAAAGAAACAGGAGTGTGATACCCACGAAATATGCACAACATCTGATACCTCCGTTGGTGGCTTGATAGAATGCAAAACTGTGCCGTCCAGAGATATGATTTCCAGCAAGCCCTCCGATTTTTTCCCCACAATTATTTGCTCGTTTAAAGCACTAAAAGTGCTGACAGATCCGGATAGCGTTCTTCTGTCGTCTGAATAGAGAGTTCCACCTTCAGTTAAAACTAAACCACCCGGAGATATTTGCTTTATTTCTCCAGCGAATTGACCAATCTCTGTCAAGGTTGGCGAGGTAAAACTCTCTATACGATATAATGTTGATCCAGCAGATATTAAGAGAGATTTCTCGTCTTTGCTGAAACATAGACATGAAACCCTTTTGGGTGCTTTTATCCTTTCACCGGTAAACTGCTCATCGGCAGGCGACTCAGCATTAATTATACTATTCAGTTTGCTTACTTCTCCAATGACAACCTCGTCGGAGGAGGCAGCGGCGAAAAGTCCAACAGCATTAGCCCACGCAAGGCAGCGGTACTCGTCTTCAGCAGAGACGTCGTCAGCCCCGATGGGATCGAACAGCCTCACTTTGTGAGGTACCTGCTTAAAACCAATATCCTGAATGTTAGAGAAGTAGAACTGGAATACTTGCCTCTGTGTGAGTTATAGAAAGGGACATGGTCAAAGTCGTGTACTGACCAATTGATCTGAGCTTTTGAAAGTCATTAATTTTTTTTCTTGTCATTATTGTTCTTTACCATTCATTTTGAAATGTATTTCTAACGACGTTTGTTTGTCACTTTTGTCCCTTTCACATATCTGCTTTTTGCCAAATCATACGAAAAAGTGCCATCATAGGCTTCATTGGGTGTGGAACACATCTGAGGGATTATCTAACATTCTGGAATAAATCTGCCTCTGATTGATAGCCGATCTATCAGTGGATCAAATAGTAAATTGAAGAAGCAGTTACCCGTTTCTGACGGTACAAGAAGTCTCCATACGAAAAATCTCCAAAAACCCAAACTCAACTTTTGATAAACTTCCTTTTTATCAGATTTCCATATTTATCGCTGGTCTGGACATGTCAGATAGTCACTCGTTAAGTTATCGCAATACCATCACAAGGAGGGAGTCCTTTCAGATAACGAAGCGCATGTTAGACGACATGGATTGCAAATGAAAACCCAAAGGAACATTTTCCTGTGGATGAGTCGACAGCAATACAAGTGTGCCGGGATGTTATATTACCCTGCGCTCGCTAATTTCGTACATAGTTTCTCATTCGCAATGAAGAACGAAAACTTACGGTTATCCATGAGAAATCGCACACCAGTGTTAGAACAACGGCTCCAGCATGAGAAAAATCCTCCGGATAGTATCAGACTAAATCCCCGAGACTATACTCTTAGTCAAACATAAACCCTATTGAAATTGATGCTCCTCGCCTAGGCTCGTCGCAATAAATATACTCTACATGATAATTTGAGGAGTCTCAACGTTTGCAGAGATCGACTTGTGAGGCAAAACCTTACCACCATTAACGTAGACCTCATCCTTGACAGTCACGTCTTCACCCAAGACGGTGACATTTTCCAATCTAGCCCACTTTCCAACAACCGAGTTCCAACCGACAATGGTAGACTTGACCCATGCGTGGTCCTTGACCTGAGAGTTCTTCAAGACGACAGATCTCTGTATTCTGACACCATCACCGATGACAACGTTAGGGCCAATGACAACATTTGGACCAATCTTACAGTCCTTGCCAATCTTGGCAGATGGGTCGATCATCACATTACCCTGGTTGACAAAGGACTCGTTGGAAAGCTTTTCTGGGTTGTGCTTGGCAACAGAGGTGAGGTACAGACAAGTACCGGACAAAAAGTCCTTTGGCTGACCGACATCCATCCAGAATCCTTCGAGGTCAAATGAGAAAAGTTTCTTTTGCTCGACCAAGATTGGGAACGTCTCCTTCTCTATAGAGGTTGGCTTGAGTTCGATCAAGTCGATGACAGATGGGTTCAACACATAGATACCAGCATTGATTCTGTTACCGACAAATTCGACGGGCTTTTCGACAAATCTGTCAATCAAGTTTGGAGTGAACTGGTCATGAACAATGACACCGTACTTGGATGGTTCATCCACTTTAGTGGCAACGATAGTTGCCTCGCCACCGTGGGATTTATGGAAATCGGCAAGTTTCTGGAATGGGTACTCGCAGATAACGTCGGAGTTGAGCACAAAGATTGGCGCGTCGTCCTTTTTCAAAACTTTTTCAGCAAGCTTTAGAGGACCAGCAGTTCCCAGTGGCTCCTCCTCAACGGAAAAGGTAATAGACACACCGTATTCCTTTTCATATTGTTTAAGAGTTGAAACCATAACCTCTGGTTTGTAGTTAACAGCCAAGACAATGTCGGTAACACCAGCAGAAGCAAGAGCCTCGATTTGATGTAGAATCATAGGACGGTTACCAAACTCCACCAACGGCTTAGGTGTCGAGAGAGTAAGAGGTCTGAGACGGGTACCGTAACCACCAACAAGAATTAGTCCTTTCATTTTGTAACGAGTGTATATTTTTTGTCAAAGAGGTGTGGGCGGGTCACGTTTGTATATATAGGGAAGATGTGGACACGTACTATGGTAAGATTTTTAATCTGCAGCGCGTCTCATGCAGGAATATGCAGGCACTTTGCATTGGCCGCCATAGTCACATCGCCCTGAGGCGTTGAGGCGGATAGGTGTAACAATTGTTTTTATTGATAGTAGTAATTTGCCGTATGCGTTAAGCTATTTAAGTTTGCTCTATCGACTCTCTTTAATTAATGGTGTACTCTAATAATAGAACAGCATGACTGACAACACGTGTTGAGTATTTTTATTTTTTATTTTTATTTGAGATATATATTTACTGCATTTGAGACAATAAGTCGATTGTTTCGCGTTTTTCTTTCACGGGATACGGCACTTTTGGTTTTCTATATTTACTCTTAGGGTTGGAGATCCAGCCACCACCTGCTGTCTTGTCTTTTATGATTTTCACATTGTCGGCTTCAAGATACGCCTTGAAGTCTTTTTGGAAGTAGTTTTTCAATTCCATAAAATTGAAATTGTTTATAGACTGATACGCAGCCTTTTTCTTCGGTTTCTTAACTGGGCTTGGTTCCCTGCGTGGCTCACTCACTTTTGGCGAGTGCCTTGGTGCCTCGGGTTTCGTTTCCTCCTTTATCCGCTGAGCTTTGGGCTCATTTTGTGGTTTTTGAGGGAGATTCTTGGAGACCGCCGCGGCCCAGCCCGTTTTAATCGCCGGTCTTACAGGTGCTGCAACAACCTTGGCAGCTTGTCTGTTGGAAATATCTGTAGCAACATTATTATTTGCGCTTTGTACTTTGCTCATTCTAAAGATGCGAAACTATGCGAACAAACACTCTATGTCAGTTTGGCTTTTATGGAACCACTTGATCCAATGAAAAACGGGTGCAAGGATCCAAAGTACGGTGAGCAGCGTGGAAAAATCTCTTTAGTGTAAGAGGTTTGCTGGAACAGGTGAAGCACAATAACAAATTTTCTGGTCGACCGTTCTGCTGAATTGTCCCTCCTCCCGCAGTATATTAAGCTAGAACACAAAAGAAAAAAAAAAAAAAAAATTGTGAGAGGAACTGATTGGAGGCAAGGATGTTGCTCGCAGGCCGTACGTGTATCACTTCTGTTGAAATTACTGAGAATATCCTTACAAATAGATTGAGGGTAATAAGACGTTCTCTGAGTGATATATGATGTTCAAGCCTGTGAGAATCAGGAAAACTGCAAATGTATTGTTTCATCGTTTTAGTTGAATTCTCTTGACAACCGAATGACAGCACATCATTATGCAACAGAAACGCAGAGAAAGGTATTTGCTCTAACTGACCAACCACAGCCCCGCAACTGTGGTGCATGCCCCGGCGTTTTGCTCACCCGAGGTCATCCGTAAACCCCGGGGACGCGGCCTGGGGAGTAGACTTTGTAATCCACAAGGGATGGGGTTTTTTTCCTCTATCGAAATGATCATGAAAGATACTATCGTCTCCTTCGGGCCAAATATATCAAAAGTTTCTCCGGAATGATCAGACACTCATAGGCGCATATCGATCAATAAATGTCATGCACGACTGTTGCGGGGAAAGCGTATAAAACCCGCTAAAAAGTAGCATTCTAACCGAAGGAAAATGTCAGCCACAGAATCCAACGAAAACGTGAAAACAGATCTCGTCACTTTGACCAGATTCATTCTGGAAGAACAACATAAGCTAGGATCACAGGCGACGGGAGAATTGACACTGTTGTTGAACTCGTTACAATTTGCATTCAAGTTCATTGCTCATAACATCCGCAAGGCGGAGCTCATCAACCTGCTTGGATTGCATGGTGGCCAAAACTCGACGGGAGATGCTCAGAAAAGATTAGACGTTATCGGGGATGAAATCTTTATCAATGCTATGAAGGCGAGTAACAACGTAAAAGTGCTTGTCAGCGAGGAACAGGAGGATTTGATTGTTTTTGAAAATTCTATGGGAAGTTATGCTGTCGTTTGTGACCCGATTGATGGCTCCTCAAACATCGATGCTGGTGTCTCTGTCGGTACCATTTTTGGTATCTACAGGTTATTACCGGGATCTGCAGGATCTATCAAGGATGTATTGAGAAGGGGAACAGAAATGGTTGCTGCAGGTTACACGATGTACGGTGCATCGGCACATTTGATGCTGACAACTGGTAACGGTGTCAATGGGTTCACTTTAGATACCCAACTCGGCGAGTTTATTCTCACGCAACCAAACCTGAAAATTCCAACTACTAGAGCCATTTACTCCGTAAACGAGGGTAATGCCTGCTACTGGCCTGCAAACATCAAAGCCTACGTGGACTCGCTTAAGCAACCACAAGAAAACGGCAAACCTTACTCTGCCAGGTACATCGGTTCGATGGTGGCTGATATACACAGAACATTACTATATGGGGGGATCTTTGCTTATCCGGCTGATGAAAAATCCAAAACGGGAAAGCTGAGAGTACTTTACGAGTGTTTCCCTATGGCTATGCTCATGGAGCAAGCGGGAGGTAAAGCGGTCACAGACTCGGGCTCTCGTATACTGGAATTGTTGCCTAAAAAGATTCACGACAGATCGGGAATCTGGCTCGGAAGCAAAGGAGAAGTGGAAAAGTTCCTTAAATCTATAGAATAGAGAGGTGCACGGATATGGCTTGTACCTAATATGACTATTTCCTCTATTGAACATGCTCTTACACGTCATGTGAGAGCGTCCTTGAATGATCGTATTTCGCACAAAAGACTAAGACAAGTTTCCTTTGCTCTTTGTCTTGCGTCATGCTTGGTCTCAGGCTCCATCTTGCTTTTCTCGTTGTACACTAAATCATTCACCGAGCTCCTCCACTATGATCAACTGATGATCAATCTCATTGGGAGCTTTGTTGCGATAGGTACTTATCTACCGCTACCCCTCCTAGGATTCTTGGCCGACAAACACGGTCCAGTGTTGCTGGCAGCCCTCAGTGTTTTTATGTTCTTGGGAGGTTACGGTACTGCGCTATATGCTTATTGCCATCATTGTGGACATTGGGTGATGTGTGGTGCATTTGCATTGATCGGATGTGCGACAAGCTCATTGTACTTTAGTTGTATGCTGACGTGTGCAAAGATCTACCCACGGTATAAAGGCTTGAGCATCAGCGCTCCAGTCACGTGCTACGGACTCAGCAGCTTGATTATGTCTCAACTTCTTCGACTCGAGTGGTTCCAAGAGGACGATATACTCGATTTGAGCAAGATTTTCAAGTTCTTCATGGTGGTGTACCTCATCGTGGGGATATTTAGCTGGCTTAGTTCGACCATGGTCACTATCGAAAAAGAAATTGTATTTGAAGAGATGACCCCTCTCTTAAGTAACTCCCAGAACACGGTTTCTGAAAAATTCAGCTCCTTCACCAAGGACCACACAATGTATCTGATGCTTCTCTCATTCTTCTTTATCATAGGGCCTCTTGAAATGTTCATAACTAACATGGGGTCCCTCGTCACCGTTGTCAGCAACCAAAATAACGTTTCAACACAGGTGGCTATGCATTCCGCCTTTTCGACACTGGCGAGAATTATCCTCGGAGGGTGTTCAGATTTTCTCGCTTCGCCTAAACGGAAACTCCCGGTTTGTAGGGTGTACATCCTGGCTATGGCAATCGTTCTTGGAATACTGTCTAACTATTTCATGTTGATCAGCTTCCCCGACTTCCGTCTCATCTCGGCGCTATCGGGTGCCTCCTATGGCACAGTGTTCACCTTGTACCCAACCATAGTAGCACAGATTTGGGGCATAGAGATTTTGGGCAGCACTTGGGGTCTTTTCATGATTTCACCTGCGTCCGGTAGCGTGACTTATGGCTTATTGTACGCCTTTTTCTATGACCACTTATGTGTGGTTTCGGCACCCAATTGCGAAAGTAAGATGTTTATCGCGATGATTGTCAGTATGTTGTGCGGCCTTGGCACTGTATGGTACTGCTGGAGAGCAGTGTGGTGTGATCGGGGGTTTCGCTGTTTTTGAAAGGATATTCGAGTGATAGTAAAAACTACAGATTTCATCTACCACTTGTTTTAGGTGTACACGCAGAAGACTACATCCACGAGGCCGTATGACAGCGGCGTGGCTCCAAAATGAAACGACACAAAAGCATTCCACATGTAACAGTTTGGCTAGGAGGAGAAGACTAAAAAACGAGGTTTTTCAATCTACAGTACATTTGCATTAATTTATAACAAAAAACTACTGGAAAGTCGTGTTCCTGCAAATTCTCACGAGTAAACGCTGTCCACAACTATGAGTAGCTGTAAGTCATTACCATCTCACCAAACCTAACAAAGTATAGTTCGCGTCTTGGATCTCGTGAAGCCAATCACGCCTTTCCTCCCGGAGGTCATCTCCCCAGAGAGGAAAGTACCTTTCAACCAGAAATTGATGTGGACAGGTGTCACGCTGCTGATTTTCCTCGTCATGAGTGAAATCCCACTATACGGCATCACTTCTTCAGATTCCTCTGATCCTCTTTTCTGGCTCAGAATGATGCTGGCGTCAAACAGAGGTACGTTGATGGAATTAGGTATCTCTCCAATCGTGACTTCTGGAATGGTTTTCCAACTACTGCAAGGGACGCAGTTGATATCGGTCAACATGGAGAACAAGAGCGATCGTGAACAATTCCAAACCGCGCAGAAAATTTTTGCCATCCTCCTGTCGTTGGGTCAGGCTACCGTCTACGTTCTCACGGGAATGTACGGCCCAACTTCGGAGCTGGGGACAGGCGTGTGTCTGTTGCTGATCTTGCAATTAGTTTTTGCGGGTATTGTTGCTATCCTGTTGGACGAATTACTTCAAAAGGGTTATGGACTGGGTTCAGGTATCTCGCTGTTCACAGCTACCAATGTATGTGAGCAGATTTTTTGGAAAGTTTTCGCACCCACTACTGTGAACAATGGGCGAGGTGCAGAGTTTGAAGGTGCCCTCGTGGCGCTGTTCCACTTGGTGGCTTCCAAGAGGGACAAGAAACGTGCTCTCCTCGAAGCTTTCTACAGGCAGCACCTGCCAAACTGCTTCCAGCTCCTCACTACCCTAGGTGTCTTTTTCCTGGTGGTGTACTTACAAGGCTTCCGCGTGGAACTGCCAATAAAGAGCACTAGGCAGAGAGGTCCATATGGAGTTTACCCTATCAAACTTTTCTACACCTCCAACATGCCAATCATGTTGCAGAGTGCGCTCACTTCGAACATCTTCATCATCTCACAGATGCTTTTTACCAGATTCCCCAATAACATCATTGTCAAATTACTGGGAACCTGGGAAGCACGTCCCGGGTCCGCTCAGCTGTTTGCCTCGTCTGGTTTGGCGTACTACATGCAGCCGCCTTTCTCTCTGAGTGAAGCAATGCTCGACCCGATCAAGACAGTTGTGTACATCACATTTGTGCTTGGAACTTGTGCTCTTTTCTCCACCACCTGGATTGAAATCTCAGGCTCGTCCCCAAGAGACGTGGCAAAACAATTCAAAGACCAGGGTCTTGTCATCGCCTCCAAGAGAGAGTCTTCTGTCTACAAAGAGCTAAAGAAGGTGATTCCTACAGCTGCCGCTTTTGGTGGAGCCATGATCGGGTTGCTCAGTGTTGCTAGTGACCTGATGGGAACACTCGGATCGGGTACTTCTATCCTGCTTGCGTGCACGACGATTTATGGATATTACGAACTGGCTGTAAAGGAAGGTGGCCTCAAAGGTAACCTCGTTCCTGGATTTGGCGAGTTGTAAGACATCAGTCATTAAAAGAAAAATAAATCATTTTCAAAAAAATCTTGTAACAGCTTATCCCACTGTGGCTCCTCTTCTGAAAGCACGTTCATTAACCCAGTGCCCTTTGTTCCAGAACCATCTATCGGTGCTCTCTCGATAAAAGTTTCCAAATTCCTCCAGAATTCTAACATCATTTCAATCGCCGGTGATCTGGTAGCGATGGCACAAAAAATATTATGCACCTTGAAAATATATTTCTCCATCTCCACATCAAGAACCATCCCGACAGAGGCGGTAGCGCATCGTAGTTTTACCAACCCGATAAGTGCTTGCATTGGCTTGAAAAAAACAAAGAGCGGCTTGTCCGCCAGCGACTCTCCAGCAGCCACCGTCAAATCCAACACATGATGTGCAGCTGATACTGCCTCGTTTAAAGAGTACAAGAGTTCCTTCGAACACGTGGAGCGTTTCTGAACAAAGCATTCGACAAAATTGTGATGCAGCTCCAGTTTAAGCATGGGAATAGAGTAGCTCATTACATCCAAACTAGAAGAGAATTGCCCGATCTCATTATCAAGCTTTTTCACCTCACTAACCAGCGTCTCTAAGGGAAGCGACTCTGAAGTATTGGCAATTTCATTTACTTTTACCGTTAGCCGTGCCTGACGGCAGTATTGTACGGTGAGCCGATCCGATGCGGAATTTGATTCTTTCAGCACTTCGAAGTGGCGCTTGTACATATCGCTCCATTCAAGAGGAAGAACATTGTTACTGTTGGATGTGAAATTGGCACATGCAACATATTGGAGAACAATGGAGCGTGAAATCAACCGATCTGTTCCGCTAGTCTGCATATGGAGAAGCCGTGCGCACTGCGTCATGCTTGAACTCACATAAGCCATTTGGTTGAACGATGACTCCAGATTACCTTTATCCGACATCAAAAGCCAATTGACAAACGTGAACATCGTGAACAACAGTTCCGAGGATACCCTACCCCGTTTGACTAGAAGAAAAATCTCATCTAACACCTCTTTTGACAAGAATGACGCCCAATGTGTAATCTGAGCAGCAGCAGCTACATATGCTAGCGCCAGAACAGGATACCGAGCCTTAAATGACGCAAATTCGTCAAGCTCGACAATATTATACTGAGGATTTATTCGATCTTGGAAATCTTGGAAAAGCCGACGCATTTCCGTTTCGGATGGGTTATTTGATGCAATGAGCCTCTCGATCGCGTACTCATATGGGATCACTA
>PPLB01006355.1:14639-25060 GCA_003706365.1 Citeromyces siamensis
TACTTTTTTCAAGCTACGGTTAAATACCATTCTGGAATGTTCAAGGAACCAGAAATACACGAGTTGGAAAAAAGTGCTCAACTAAATATTTTTTGTCATTGTTTGTAAACAACAGACCTGGAAAAGATGGTTCTCAATTAATTGGGCTTCCACAACGCATTATACGGTCTAACTATTCGTAATGAGATCAAGCGAAATTCCTCACAGTTTCAACCGTGATTTGGGACGAAGATTGTCTCATTGTCCAATAATCATATTGATGATGCGAGGAAGTCTGAGCACCTTGAGTTGTGTAATTCGCACTCATACTTTTCTCTCCTTCCAGGTATTCACGAAACCGTTGGTCGCAATAGTATTTCGCGTAAACGATGTATTACTTCTACCTGAAGCTGCTACTTAATTGGAGTCTTTTGTCTCCCTTTTATACACGAATTACTCCTGTAAGAGGACGCATGGGGTTTGTGGGGAATGCTCTTTGGAATGCATAAAGAAGCCATAGCAGGGTAATTCAAAGAGGGAAATATGGATGCTTCTACGGAGGGACCGGTAAAAAGGGGGAGCCTTCTGTGGGATGTTATCAGGACAGAGTTTTGGTTTGTCTTACAATTGCTTGATAATTATCTTCGTGATCCCTTGACTGACTATTCTCATGTGCGTGTGTGTGATGACGATGAATGAACTGTTTAATCAAAAGCGGAATAACCGAAAACGGTAGTTCTTTCGTCTTGGATTGCATTCAACATGCATCCTGGTATCAGATCACAGCTGAT
The DNA here is from genome assembly GCA_003706365.1 of Citeromyces siamensis. NCBI lineage: Eukaryota > Fungi > Ascomycota > Pichiomycetes > Pichiales > Pichiaceae > Citeromyces > Citeromyces siamensis. The sequence continues at coordinate 15,410 of PPLB01006355.1, forward strand.
CCAACACACCGACATAATCTAGCTATGTAAGGGAAAATTTTGGGACAGTTTAAGGGAGCGCAAGATCTCCTCGATCTAACAGTTCGTTGATTTTCATACAGTGTTATCGATGGAGAACATCGCATTCTGCTATTAGAAAAAAGCGTCTATTATGTATTTCTGTTTGAGGAGCCATTGCAAATGGCTCAACATTATCGAAATGACTTTGGGTTATAAGTAATCCTTTATAGATTTGATACCATAATGGTCAGGAAATATATACTATGCAACTAAACAACAGGCGATCAACCCTCGCTTGATGTGCCAATATATTCATTCCCTAATGTATAATCTTGTACAGAATGGAGTTTCCATCCAAAAGAGCACCTCTTGCAATTAACACATTCTACGTTAACACTAATTCTCAATGCTTTGTTTCCATGAGGTGGTATTTCCCTTTGTAGATTTTTCTGCTCATCCCGTGACTGGGTTTTCTCTAGGTTTCATCTGTTCTAATGTACAACGGAGCAGCACTTTTGTAATGAGTCAGTTTACTGTTGATACCTACCAGCTTAGACGAGAGTATATCTGAAAACGAGGCTCTGAGAATGCACGACAAGTGATTTTATTCTGGTTGTAATGGTCCCAAGTAATTCTGTCCAGAAACTTTCTACATCAAAGCAAAGTAATCAAGAACCCGTTTAGGTATTCTATGTGTTCCAGAGGATATAGATTGTCCAGCGAGGGAACGACTGCTATTGCTTCCTACGAGTGTGTTATATGTAAGGGAGTATTTTGTTTGTGCTTTTCCACTGTAAATAATATTCGGGCATTAAAAATTTGTTATAGAGCCGCTGATAAATTCCTCAGCTGTACGGAAGAGGAACTTTTTCGAAGAATGTCTCTGATATTTCTTTTTTTCCGTCAAGTTGTCCATGGTGACCTGTAATGGTAGGTAACATAGAAATGAAGGGATACGAAATAAACAAAGTAGCTTCATTTTACATTATAATGGAGAGAAAAAGAGAAGTTGAACGATTCAAATACTGAGTTTCACACGACTAGGTGAAATGGCTGATATACCGGTGTAAGTTTTTGGAGATTTTTACTAATTAAAAGTGCTGTTGTGAAAAAGCTTATGTTGTTCACTTTTCTGATGGTTGTTGGTCCCATCAGTGTGTTTTTCCTGACTCAATACGTCACAGGTGGGTAAGAACTGGCTCATACTAACTGTAGACGGGAACGCTATGATTTCTGGGGGGCTGGCCGCTTTTTCTGCCAACGTTGTTTTGATCGGTTACATTATTATGGCATTTTCCGAGGACTCGGGAGAAGGCGAAAAGAACAAAGTGGAATAGTTTTTTTTCTCTCGAAATGCACACATAAAATGGTTCAACAACTTTGTCTCGTAGCTACTGTCTCCGTAACGCAGTTAAAATTAACCACTTCTTCTCTCACTGTTCTCACAGGCATGATGCCTAAGGATCTTTGTATTCATACGGTTATTCTTAGGCCAAAGTACCCATTTGAGCCACCGGCCCAGGCTGGTAAGATTAACCAGATCGAGCAGTTTAACATCAGGATGAATACCACGTGGACTCCGACGGGGGTCTGTACTGATCCTGAATCCCCTGAATCTGCTCACTCTTTTTTCTCTCCACAAAAGTGGGATATAAACTCGAATGTGTGGACGTTGCAGGTGAGCGATATGCCTCTCGCTGGCAGGAGACCGCACTCTTCTCAGGCGATAAATGAGTTCACCATAGAGAGCACAGACGATCTTGTCGGGTACCTTGACGAGCTTGGGTTTCAGCCTGAACTGGAGTACTGGTGGAAAGGGTTCAGGTTTTACTATGGTAACGTTGTCATTGATTTTTTCAGGATATATATAAAGAATTCTGATGAGATGGAGGACGCATCTGAAACTGTGCGATTGCAGCTTTTGGACAAGTGTGGAAAGTATATCGTGAGGGCTTCGATATCTATCGAGTCGATGTCTGACCTCGAGAGCTACCAGAGGGCGTCACAGGAATTGGAAAAGGCGAAAAGTGATCTTTCCGGGTTGCTGGAGTTGTTCATACCGGATAGAATGAGCATGGATAGTCGACTCAAGAGGTAGGAATAGATCTCGACCGTGGATCATCTGCGTCATCAAGCAACTTCCATGATCGTGTGTGGAAAATTCTCGATGCACGTCGACTTTGAATCTCGTAGAGGTATTCCTGGATACTATAGAGTATAGAAGATTTTGGGTCATGTAGGTTGATGCGCAGAGGAACACAACTGGCATGTGAGTTCGCAGCGTACGATGTCGTTCCACAATCACTGAGAGCCGACATCATGAGGTAAATCCGTTGCAACAAGCATCTGTTGCGGTTGCAACAGAAGTGAAGCGCTCGTCAAACGCAGTACACTCGATAGCATATTCCATTGAATTAATATGCGTGTGGTTTACAGAATTAATCGTATCAAGCGATTGTTTAGGTATGGCAACTTAGACGCCATTTGCAGACGATTTAGCTGATTAAAAAATTTGTTACGCCATGGAAAAGGAAAACCACTTTTATTCTGCATTTCAGCTAATTTAACAAGTATTTTCTCTTACGCTTTTGTTGTCTTTGTCTTTCGGCTCTACAGTTAATGTTATTGTGTAGTCAGCGATGACTCTGACTGTGGTGATACCTGCGAGGAGATGCTCATGATCAGAGTTGTTGAGTCCATTCCTTCAAAACCGGTGGGTTGATCATTAACCGAAAACATGAGATCAGGTGTGTTTACTAGTTGAACTATCATCGAACTATTTCCATGCGGCTATGAAGATTGGGAAATCCATATGACTACCGTACATAACACCTCGTGAAAAGGACAACTAAACTCAACGGAAAATTTCGAGATATATTAAAATCTAGCAGCCAAAGGTCCTCACGGTAGAAGGCTCTGTCGGTGAGTTTTGAATAACTACCTGCATGCCATCCAAAGCACCGCTTTTGGGTTTATATGGGTTATCATCCCAGATTTTTGGGGTTTCAGTACACACGCTGGTCCTTATGTATTCGCAGCCAATTTTTTCAATGTTCCAAAGGAAAACCTAAAGCAAACTCGCCATTTCATGATACGAGCACTAGAGACTCGTAAACTTTTAAACGGCATTACCAGAACTACTCGCAGTAGTATGTGATAGAATTCTCTTTTATGAAAGTAGATTGGAGAAAAAAGCCAAATTGAAGTTCGTTGTAAAAGCATGCTTAATGGGGCAAGTTGCCCAATAGTTAAGTCCGCCACAACCTGTTCCATTTCAAACCACTCATACCCTTTATCAAATATCGTTCGCGCTACCCTAGCGTGCCACTAACGGACATAAGGATGTACAAAAAAGGCAAGATAACCCTAGCGTGGGATAAATTTCACCCAGTGCGTTTAAATGGATCAGCAATTTGTCGAGGTGGGACGCCCTCAGACTTTAGTGAACAGTCTTAATAAACGAACCCCTAGAACTTGAGGAGTAGGTCTGCTCTAAGTGGCAGAAAGTGTTACGAGTCATCAACGTAAGGATCCGCAACCTGCATCATAGACGTCTTGTTGGCAATGTTTAGCCAACAAAAAATACTATAGAAGCATATAAACAGTTTTCAGATTGTAATGTTTTAAGCATCCAATCGCTGTATACTCTGTTTGACCCACATTCCGTGTACTCAAAGTAAAGTTATTTTCAAGTAATTACTATAAACATGTGCAAGGTTTCTGTAGCTGAAATTGATTATCAACACATTAAAGTTTTGATATCCTTTTCAGCATAGTATAAAATTTCGTTCATTGTATTGAACATTTTGCACACTTTTGGGATTGCGACTCATTCTGAGATTTCCTGGGTCGTTTGGCCCCACTCGTCAAGTATTCTACTCGAATCATCTAAGAAGGACAGTAATAGACCGTTTTACTTGGTCTCGAAAGCAGAAATCACCCTCGCTCGTTCGCTTTGGTGAAATACGTTTGTATTCGATTATGCTGATCACAGAAGGCCCAGATTCATCATGTGATTTTTCGCATACAAGTGATTCACCTCCTGTATTATCGACTTTCATTTTCATATTTTATTTCTTATAATCTTTCAAATTTGTGTGCAGATATAATAATTGAAGTTCTTCACACTTTACAAAACCCCAAACAGACGATGCGAATTAATTCAGATTAATGTTGCGATGTTAGTATCTTCAGCTTTGTATCAAATTTTTGTTATAGAAACATCAATCAATGCTCAAAGTTGAGATGGATGAAACCGTTCCAAAACCACCATGCAGCTCTGTTTGGCATCCTTTGTTGAAAGTTTCAAATGTTTAAGAGCTCAAATATACTTTTAGTATTCTATTTCCAAAGTTCAATTTCTTCAGACTAATGTAGATCTCGTCAAAGCTGTTGAAATCGCCGAGCATTGATTAAAAGGTTTGCGCACCTCCGGGTTGTCTACCGAATCAAGAATGCCCCAAACTACTCCTCTTTGGGTCCATGCTCATTTAAACCTGGTTGGTCCCCTGCTTATCGGGGCTGAGTTTCATGGCATCTTCTGCTCCTACTTATAACCTCATCGAGCTGCTCATCCATTGATAATCACCGAACCTTTCCTCTCAAACATATATGCAATCGGTGATAGCTTTAGGTCAAGTTTGCTGAAATACAGCTTGATCATCCAATCTTGTTATCTGGCAGTGCCTGACTAATCACAAACGTCGGCCAGGTTCTTCCCAAATAGCGGATTTCCTTTCGTGTGAAAGAGGAAACTCTTGTCCGGCATTTGTGATAACAGTTATCCCACTCACCAATAAAATTGCATTTAAAAATAGTTATCACAGACACTCAGTTAATAAGTCTTTCTTACTCGAGTATCTCCTTGACCAATAAGAGAACCCTGAGCAAAAGTCACCCGCAAAATTCATTAATATGAATGTTCTGAAACCTCTTCAGAAGAGACCGACACTCTTTAAATCATGTCACTATTGTTATGGATAAAAGTGTTTCTACTAAAACCTTGTCAAGCAGAACAGAAATATCGCATCGCCTATATGCATCATTGCATTTAGTCAGGTTCACATATACCATGTGGCGACTTTTCCCACCTAGAAGCGGTTTACTGTTCAAATTCCCATCTCGCCTCTTAACACGAAAGTGGATCGCCTCTAGCGGCTTGTCCCAAGCACTGCGGACGAGACCTTTTGCTTCAACCTCCACGAAACACTTCAATTTTGGCGTGTCGTCCAACAGGTCCAGCAGATACTACAATAACCGGACAGACAACTCCACCAGGTCGATCATCATGTATACGGTGGGGTCGTGTGGATTGATTGCGCTTGTGACGCCGTATTTGTTTGATTATACACCGTTGAACTACTTCAAGCGGAATCCGACAGCTTTTCTCTACACGCTGATCGGCTTGAACGTTGCCGTATTTGCAGCGTGGCATACGCCGAATTCGATGGTGCAGAAAAGGCTGTTCAAGTATTTCTTGTTGGATAAGCAGTATATGGTATCCAAGCTGTCGATGATGGGATCTGCATTCTCTCACCAAGACCCTTTGCATTTAGGATTCAACATGCTAGCGCTCTACTCTATTTCGAAAGCCGCCATTACAGTTTTGGGTGTTTCCAAATTTTCAGTGCTCTATTTTAGTTCAGCGATGGTTTCGTCATTTTTTTCACTCATGTTCCCACGTCTTTTAAGAGTCCCCTGGATGGCATCCAGTTTGGGAGCGTCTGGAGCGATATTCGGCGTTTTTGCATTCACAGCCCTCTTGTTTCCGGACATGGCCACCTCGCTATTTTTCATTCCCGTACCCGGTGGAGCGTCCACCGTTCTCCTCGGAATGACGGGCTGGAACGCAGCTGGTTGCTTCTTCAGATGGGGCGGCTTTGACTATGCAGGTCACCTTGGTGGGACGTTGGTTGGTGTTTTATACGGGCTGTACGTGAAAAATGCCTACAACAAGAGAAGAGCACAGAGACTTATATGGTGATAGATGTACATAGAATAATCTGGCTTAGATTTGTGTGTGTTTTTTCTTTTTTTACTGCAACACCTCATCAAGTTTGATCTCGTTATCTACTCTGAGAGCAGCCTTCCAAAACTTTGACAAGTGCCTCTGACCAGAATCGCATGCTATAATCACCAGTCTGTCGCCTCTTTTCCCCGAATGACGAGCATACTTGACAGCAGCGACAGCATTGATACATGTGCTCGAGCCAACAAATAACCCATCATTCTTGCTCAGGAACTTGGCCATTTTGACGGCTTGGTCGTCCGTCACACGGATAGAATCGTCGATCAGTTCCTCCGCGATGGCAAAATTATGAGTCATCCGATTTAACCCAATCCCTTCCACTATCGTGTCCACCTGATGGCGCCTTCGCGTCCCCTCTTTCTCTACTTTGTCATACATTACACCGTATTTCACCCTGTTGTGCAGCCCAGAACCCTGTGGATCAGCGAGAACAACCTTGACACTCTTGTTTTTCTCCTTTAAAAAACGAGAACAGCCCGCTATAGTACCACCCGTACCAGAACCGGCGATGAACACGTCGATATCACCATCCATCTGCTGCCAGATCTCTGGACCAGTACCAGCATAATGGCATCGCCAGTTAAAATCATTCTCAAACTGGTCTACAAATACACCATTTCTCTCGTTGGTTCTGTCCAGGCTAACTTCCTGCGCTCGTCTCCTCGCCACGTTCACGTACTGATTCGGGTCCACGATCGATGCAGGACGCACTTTCTCCACTTCAGCACCAAAAGCGTAAAGCAAATCCAGTTTCTCATCAGAAGTATCATCTGGCAGACAGATGTGTGCCTTGTAACCCATAGCGTTCGCCAGCATCGCAAGCGAAATACCGGTTGAACCGCTTGTACCTTCAAACAGGATGCTGCCCGTATGAGGCTTGAGAATCCCGAGCTTCTCATTGTGGCGAATAATAGACAGTGCCACACGATCTTTGGCAGACCCTGCCGGGTTGCACATCTCCATTTTGGCGAAAATTTCACATCCAGTGGCTTCGCTCAAAGATGCGATCCTAATGAGCGGCGTGTTCCCTATAAGTCCTTCAACGCCTTTCTTTGCTGATGGAGGTTTTTCCGATTTACGGATAGTTTTATACAACAGATAAGAAAGACACACGACACCCGATGAGATAACGATAAGTGATCTTTTCATTGGTGTGTGGGTGATGCTCAATCCTCGACTTTGGCGAACGATTTCCCAAGATTTCTGGGGAGACAACAGTTGGATCTCTTTTTGCGTTGTGATTATAAAGTGTAAAAACTGGTTTTCTTTGTTTTTGTTTCTTGTTGGAGAACTTGTAAATCTGTACGTCGTATAATCTGTAACCAGCCAGGCGTTATAATGTGACCGACTTCTTTATCCCCACTTATGCTCTGTCCAAATCACAAAGAGATAAGAATACCGAAATATCCGATTAGCCATAATCGTGCAAATGTCTACTCTAACAAGCTGCTATTCAGTTCTTTTCGTTATCCCATCTCGCTAGATATCCTCTTGTCGTGACCCGCCTAAAAAAGAAAGGAAAGGAAGAAATAGGGAGCACTAGAGAGTCAAATGAAGACAAACTTCAAAAGGAAAAGTAGTGAACCGTGCAACATTTCGTAAAAAATGGAATTGGTGAGCGCGGCAAGTATTCAACATCGATCCATCTGCGTAAAGATATAAAAGTCAACACCATTGAATCGCCGTCATAATCAAGGGACGTCAGGAAATATTGCAAGTAGAGCACAAGTTTTCCGATTCAACAACGCTCACGGACAAACTTATTTCCATGGCGAAATGGATCAAGCTTATACAACAGCGCTTTTAAACATGTTTTGAAAAACGCGCTCCTGCAATATTGAGGTCTACGTTAGATAACCTGAAGAGCGGGGCAATACTTCCGGTCCAATATATTCAGTAAGACACACCACGCTGTACACCGCGAAGATGAATGTTATCCAAGATTGTCAATTCAGGTTGCTATTAATTAGATAGGAGCAAATCAGAATGAATTCTGTCAGCCTGCTCAAACAACTAAATTTTGGTCGTTTCAGGTTCATAGCGAATATAGCGAACGTTAATCAACAAAAGTTGCCGTCCCATCCCGAAACAATTCCGTCCCTGTTCTTTTCTTTTCTGGCTGAGTGAGTAGGCGAAGATGGAAAATACAAAAAAAGTAAACTACGAAGCCTACAAATTGGTGGGAAAGTTAGATTCTCGACGCTAACTTGATTCCATTCGAATTGAAACACTCTCCGGCAAGTCTCAATGCCGGTAACGAAGAAGTGAGGAGTAGCAAGTCTGATAAGACCTCTAACGGTTCGAGATTCTTACTCCTTCCATTATCCATATGTTGTTAAGCATATTCAGATGCTCCGAAAAAATCACAGAAGTCACTAAACTGTGAATAAACCAAATAATTTGTCATGCGTCTTGGCAGAATCAGTGGGCTATACATGTGCTATACCACTCAGTAAAGTTATTCTTATGTCTGGGTTATCCAGATAGACAAAACCTGTCACAATTATGCACTTTTAGCATATACGATAAAATCTACTGTGGACCCACAATATGGGAGAAGAAAGGGCAGCAGACTTTATAGAATAGGAGCGCTTGAGTGGAGTAAGTCTGTCATCGGATGCCGCTGCAAAAGGAGCTCCCAAGCATCTGGGGTTGTCACTCTCTTCTTTCCCCTCCGGTCTTCTTCACTTTAAGCTTTATTTTCCTTGTTGGGCATGTCTTTTATTTTTATTTCGCTTGGGCTTCTTCTCGCATGCCTCTGCGTTCCCCTCTGGCGGAATTTCTTGACCACTTTTTCCCATCATTGATTTTTTCGAGAAACCCAGCATCTAAAGGTGTGATGTTATCGACCAGAGGAAGAACAGAAAAGTGCACAATAGCAAATCCATACCTGTTTTACAAAGGTACAGGGTGAGTCTTTTTTGCATAATATGTGCTTTCTCTTTAACTGTCATCATTGAACAACCGAGCTAACCTTTTACATACTCGGTAAAACCAGGTCCATTGTAGTTAATAACTAATAATTTACCAAAAATCATCTATGAGGATGTCAACGTCCGTTGAGAATAGTATTTACGCTACATTCGAAATATCATCCTTCTGCAGCTTCTCTCTGAATACGAAAAAGTGATCCAGTTTGTTCTCCTCCGAGACCAGCGAAAGAGGGTCCCAATTACCAGTTTCCCCCTTTTCTTCACATCTTTTCAACGCCTTCATCTCGCCGCAAAGGTCCTCATATGTCAACGGTTTGTGGTGATGGGGCACGATCCTCCATTCAGAGGAAGTTCTCTTAGAAAATCCAACAGAGTGCAGATGGTCGAGAAAAATCAATTGGTTACTTAGCGAATTGAGAAGCACTTTTTTACGTTCATTCGATATATTACTAGACAGTCCTGCAAGCTCCAAGCAGCGTAAGAGCTGGAGTTCGCTGACTTGCTGGGATTTCCCAGACTTTACAAAAAATTCCTTCACCGACCACGATGGGCTAGACAGAAATTTCCGTACTTCATGAGCGCTTCTCAACGGTTTTCCTACCACCGTGCTCATCACCACCTTGCACCGCGATGGGTCTGCGTGTCTCAACCAATTGTGTTTTTTTTTTTTTTTTTTTTTTTTTTTTTTTT